>JASDQU010588484.1:0-22973 GCA_032191745.1 Picea mariana
CTTAGTATATTTGTTAGGGACTACCCCCCTTGGCTTCGCTAGGAGTTGGCCTAGACGGAGGAGTTGAGGATTAGGTGACAGCACCTTAACTCTCACTTGCCCCCAAGGACACACCGAGTGGATTGAAGATTTCTTCCACGTCTCCCAAAGGTGTGTATAAGGCGGCAACATGACCTATTTCTCCCACATGTATAGCCTGTTCCTTCCACACGTGCAACCTGTTTCTCCCACATGTATAGCCTGTTTCTCTCACACTACGGCCTATTCCTTACCTCACGTGCAGTTGTCTTTCCTTCCTTCTTCTGCACACGTGCGAGCTCACACGTGTGACTTTTCCTTGGCTGAAAAACATAAACAGAATGTCCAAAAACCCTAGGCCAGATTTGCCATAAGTGCAGAATTTCCTTGTTGAAATTTCCACCCAATCTCCTTGGCAAGAGTGCTCACTCACTCATGCCAACTCCATAATGTCACAATGAGATGGCACAATGATCCTCACATTGTCTCTCCTTTTATAGGAGTCTAAAGTGAGTTTAGAAGCCCTCAACTTACTTTAAGGAGCCCTTCACTAAACTCAACATTAAATTAAAATTATTTATTCCTCCATGTGGGTGTGAAGCCCCAGCGCAATATACAAAGGGTTCTCACCAAAAACAAAAATGCAATGAGGGTGTGAACGAAGATTCTCACATGTTCAACACCAAGGCCAATGTGAGAATACCTGCCCGAAGCTACAAAACATCAACAATATTCCCCTTGAACTATCTTGAAGCTTGTAAGACACTAGGTGGATTTGCTAGGGTTTGTAGTGGACAACCCTAACTATCACCCTAGTCTCACTTACACTTTCTCAAGAGAGTCCCTAGTTTACCCCATATGCCCAAAAGAAATTAGTAGGCACTAGTCTTTTCTCATCTAGTCAATCTTAAATTCAAAATTCCAAATTTTATCTTTGTTTTAGGGTAAATCTAGGGTTTGTTCAGCTTACATTTAATTTTGAGCCATCAAAAACCCTACACTTCTAGGGTTTTCTTCCATATTTTTGACCTAAAATCCTAGGGTTTTCTTGCATGTGTTTGACCTAAAATCATCTCTCTTGGAAAATCAGCCCAGCTGGTTTGTGTTACATCAATTTAGGGGTGGACATCTTGGTTTTATTGGCTCTTTATGTTATTGAATTTTCAGAATTAATGAGTTACTTAAACCCTAGTTTTATTCCTTATTCTAGCCTTAATTCACTTGTTTGTAAGCTGTTTAAGTGGCTGAAATAATCTGCTGTTATAACTTGTTTACCATTGTAAATTTCTTATCTTTTATGCAAGTTTTACAACAGCCTTTAGTAGTTTTCAGATTTGCACTATTTTGGGATAACTTTCCATTAGATAATAACTTGATAAACCCTTTAAAACAGACCGAAAGTGAACAAAACTCAAATCCAAAATTTACTTTCATTAACCACCTAATCTATAACTCACATGACATAATCCGACCCTTGGTGGTAATTTGGGTAGTTACATAGGTGACCTAGGACTTGACTTATCTTGCCTTAGGAACCCTAGGTGCTACTAGAGAAGCCTCCCTTGTGTTGGATTTGTCCTTCACTAAAATATGGGAAGTAGTTGCTAGGTGATAATGGCAACACTTCTAATGTTCCGCTAATCTTTGCACTAAGGTGCAAGATTTTGTGATAACAGTAACAAAAAAATTTACTTTATGGGATAGAAGAAAATTCTATTAGATGGTACGTGGTGGCATAACATATTCTATGTGGTAGAAAAATTCTAAGTAGCAAAAAGATTATGAGTGGTTGAGGTATTTACTTTTGAAGTTGAAGCTTTATTTTGGTGCTTGGCTATTTGTTTTTAATGGTGAAGAAGACCACACTCTAATTTTATGTTGGAACCCAATCAAAAATTTAATGGGTGTAATTTTAATACGTGGAAACAACAAATGATTGTCAATTACCAGTACATGTGTCGATTGGGGTGGTGACCAAGAAAGTTGTGAGACGATCAAATGAGAAGGAATATGTAGCCCAATTGAACCAAATAGTCATGTTACAAGAAGAAAATGACTACAAGAAAAAAGAAGCAAGCATACTCATCAAGCTGTCAATGACAAACGAGATGCTTCCACAAGTGCAAGATGCAAAAGATGCATGCATGATATTAAGGCTAGAGGAGATGCACTAAATATTAGAGAAAGGTAGAGAATTTTACCTTAAAAAACATGTCTTTTTCTATGCAAATGGAGTAATTGGAGTAAATTTCCAAGCATGTGGGGAATTTGAAAGACAATCAAAATCAAAAACTGGCTGCAGAAGAGAAGTAAATGAAGAATATATGGTTGCAATTACCCTAAAAAGTCTCCCTCCATCATTTTAGAACTTTGTAGAAATTTTAACATAAATTCTCAATGTACTAACACAATTTTGAGAAGTTGCAAGTCAGTGTTTACAGAAAGAAACATGCAAAAGGCATTTCAGAAGAAGCAACAGTGCTGCCTCTGAAAGCATTTTTGCTACAAAATACCAAAACAAACGCAAGCAAGGAGGAGGAATAACTTGTGGTTGAAGAGCATCTACAAGTTCAAATTCTGAGATCTGGCCTAAGAACTTAAACTGTTATTATTGTGGTTAAGTAGGGCATCTAAATATTAGTGCAAGAAAAACATGTGAGATTGGGAGCACAGGCCAAAGAAAATTCAGCAAAGAAAAAAAAAGCAAACATTGTAGACTCTAGAGTAAGAAGAAAATTAGGAAAAGGAGTTTGTAGCTTTTGTTGCTTCCTAGATAGAAATCAGATTGTAGCCTTTGTTGCTTCTCAGATAGAGAGCAAATCAGATTGTAGCCTTTGTTGCTTCTCAGATGGAAGGCAAGTCAAATGCTTGGTATTTCAATTTTCAGACATCAAGACACGTGACTAATAAATCCAATTAGTTTGTCACGTTTGTTTAGGATAAGTCTAAGTCATATATACAATTATTTTGGGTGATGTCAAAATGCATTGTGGAAGGAAGAGACGATGTTTAGAGTGAATCATGAGGTAAGATATTCATGTTTAAGAAGGCCCTTTACATTTCAAGCTTGAAAAAGAGTCTTCTTTTTTGTAAGTAAAATCAAGGCTGTTGGGAGCAGGGAGCGGAAGCAGGAGCGGGAGCGTCGATTTTCAAAAATTTCAGGGAGCGGGAGCGTTTCGGGAGCGTTTTTTATATAATACATAAAAAATATATATATTGATGCATATATATAAAAAAAGCATGCAGAATGGCGAATCAATTGCAAAACACATGAAAACATAGATATAAGATCATTTAACTAATTGATTAGTGATGATGATTAAAGAATCAACCATTTAGTACACATATAACATCAACCATAAACATTTGTCATCAATAGATTGTAATAGACAACATCAACCACAAAATGAAATAGACTCTAGAGCATCATATTTATTACCAAGAGTTGTAAGATTTAGTCAATAGTTCAAATTTCAAAATTCAAACTTCAAAGGTAAATTGTCATATAATGTTCATAACTTCATTGTTTACGGAAAAAGCCATAATAAAGAGTCAAGACAGTACTAAGTTCTAGAGACTACTTATAAAAAGGAAAAATAAAAAGAGATCTAATATATATTAGCAAGTACTAGGTACTGTGCTCTAAGTTTTCCTCTTGCCACAAGAAACTTCTAGTTTCTTTTCCCGTGCTCTTTGACTTTGAAGAAGAGGAGTAGGTGGAACTTGGAAGTATTTGTGGAACACAACCAGCGGCTGAATGGCCCCCACGTGACAATGGACATTATGAAGATAAAGGAAAAATTGATGCATCTAAAACGTTGCTAGTGGATGGGGGTGGCAAGTCTCCTCCAAGAATATGATCACCCAAAAGTTATGCTTCCAAGTGCTCTAAAACCATGGCTCCATCCTAACCAAAATATATTGGGGTATTTATCCTCAATGATTGCTCTTGTTGCCTTACAATTAACAACATTATCAGTGATGACTTGAATAACATTCTAGGGCCCAATCTCTTGAATGGTTTTAATCAAGGCATCTGCAATATTAATACATATCTTGTAGCGTCTGAGTAGTCATGGGTTGAAAGGAAGACTGCACCACTAGCAGACACACCAAGAATATTCATCAATGGCCTGCCTTTCACATTTTTCCAACCATTAGATACAATTGATACCCGATGTCAATTCCAATCATTTGTAAATTTTCCTAGAGCACCTTGGATTTTGGCTCTTTCCCTGTCAAGTCCCAAGGTTCCAGCTTTGTCATACTCGGGGCTCATGTATCCTTTAGGGGCACCATTAATGACTTGTAGCATTTCATGTCAATATGGTGAGCGAAGAACATTGAATGGTATACCACATGCATAAAGAAACCTAAAAAAAATTGCATCCACATCATCTCTACAACCTTCGTCAAGGAAATATGATAGTGTTTTACGCCCTGAAGACGAAGGCGAGAATGCACTAGCATGGGGGGATGCAGATCGACCAGTGAACATTCTTTGTGCACTCTCACGTTCAACCTTTGGTCTTTTGGATTTGTTTTGTGTTTCCTACCCTTTAGTATTTTAGTCTGTGTTCGGGTGGCATGCTCACACAAGTTTTGACTCCTATACTCTTACCTTCATCCTAGTACATAGTCCCACACATATGCTTTCTCACACGGGTATAGGAACCTATGTATTTTGTATGACAATGGTGACATGGAAATTTTGTGGTCCACCCCCTTTACCTCCCCCAAGCCTTGTGACATACTTCCATAGAGGTGTGTAATTCCTTCCTCCTCTCCTTGGTTTGTGTTGTCCACTTCCATTTCTTCATCACTATCATGGTTATTTCGATGTGAAGTTCCCACCACCACCATCAAAATAAAAAATGGAACCAAAATACATACCATATTGACATCATCATCATGATTGTTGAACCTTGATAATAACCTGCTACCTACAATAGAATGATGGAGGAGAAATGGGAAAGAGTAGGAGAAGAAAACATTCAAATATTCAACATGGCATAATATACTAGTTTACAACAAATGGATTTTATTTATTTTTAAACAAGAAACAAGAACGGGCTTAAGAGCCTACCTCTTTGTCTCTCCAATGGTGGTTGAATATGACTATGGTAGCCTTCAATCTCCCTTCTAAGCTCTCACAAATGGAAGCCTTCAATATTTCTTCCAAGCTCTCCAATCTCCCTATGGAAGCCTTCAATATTCCTTCCAAGTTCTCCAATCACTTAAAAGCTCTCAAACCTCCCTTCATTCTCCTTCAATCTTCCCTCAATACCATCAATAACTAGCAAGAACCCTCTCAAAACCCTCCTAGCAAAGATGAGAGAAATGAAAAATAGAATGAGAGAAAAATAGAGTGAGTCAGTGTTTTATTCCCTTAGAAACCCTAGCCATACCTTTTCCTCTCTTATGGAACCTTGTCTTGGTTCCCACTCACTCCCAAAACAAAACAAAAAATACCCTCTCTTGCCTCACACGCACGGATTGAAGGGGAATCCTTCGGGAGCGTTTTTTTAATGGAGGGAGCGCTCAGGAAGCGAAAGCTCCCTGAGCAAGGAGCAAAAGCTCCCTGGGCAGGGAGCGCGATTCCTAAACGCTCCCTTAGGGAGCGCGCTTCAAGAGCGAGGGCGTGAGGTGGGCGGGGAGGCGGGGCGCTCCCCCGCAACCTAGAGTAAAATAACCAATCAAAGTCCACATTTAGAAGTAATCGTCAAAGGAGGGCATAAACTTTTTGTGGTTGAGTTCTAAGGTCTGAGAGCAGCAAACACTTAGGCACATATTGGCTGTATTCCTGCTATGGCGACTCCACACATCAAAAATCGGTTTGAAGGTGATTCCACTAGAAGAAGAATTCAAAAATTCAAATTTTCAACGACGACTCCGCTTTCAATGCAGAATCCTGCTTCCAAAACATTGTTGGTGACTCCACTCAAGCTTTAAATGTAATTCAAAGACTCCACTGGAGGATGAGATCCCTTGACAAAGGTATTGAAGAAACCAAGTATTTAAAATTGGATTTTTTCCAAGGCATTTTATTGTTTGTCATAGGTTGCCTCTGGTCCTTCCTTGAACATGCCAAACAAATTCTTCTTTACCTGCTGCATTCTAATGATGATCATGAAAATCTTGCAATTGTATATACTCCTCTTAAAGTTGTACATACATATCCTCACTGTATCACTGAGTTTGATAAAAAAAATTCATCTAAGCCATGTGATGACCATAACCAAATTGTTGAGCCTCATGAAACCAAGGTTGATATTTCACCTCCTACACTTGATCCAACATCCTCCAGGATTCAGTATAGAATCATAGATACAGACCCTTAAATTTACCCCACATCCTTCATGATATTTCTCCAAAACACTACGAGTACCTACCTATGTTTGATGGGGAAACTGATGCTATCTCAACTGAAAAACACATCCAAGGGTTTGAGCATTTTTTAGATTTGTTTGAGATTGATCACGATGATGTTTGTATGAGGGTCTTCTCTCAATCCTTGAAAGGGGATACCAAAGAGTGGTTTAAACGTTTGCAACCAGAGACAATTAGTTCATGGGAGGAATTGAGGAATGTTTTTTTAAGGTTTTGGGGCAGGAAGAAATCTTTGAATCTACAGCTTACAGAGTTCTATGCCTTAAAGAGGCAGAGCAATGAAACTATTTCTATATTCAGTAGGAGGTTTTCCAGTATTTATTACAATTTGCCCAAAGAAATTCAACCCACTGAAGCTGCTGCCATGCTCCATTATACAACAACTCTTCATCCAGATTTGTCTTTCCACCTGATGGAAAGAAGACCTAAGTCCTTACAACAAATGTTTAATGATGCTCAGGAGATTCAATACAATATCCAAGCATGTGAACAGATTCGAGATGAGGGGTTGGACGCTCAAGAACTTGAAAGTGAATATGAACAAAAAACAGTTGATTGGAATCTTAAGCATAGAGTTGATAATATCATAGGTCCTATTGAAGTTTTCAATGCTAATGATTGTGCAAAAGATTGTATTCCACTTATTGAAAAAAAAGGTACTAATCCATCACATGATGGGCATGGAGCTGATTGTTTTATGTATTCAATTGTAGACAGTCAAGAAAAGGAGTTTACAAATCGGTCTATTGAAGGGCATGTTGATGTTCCAAGTTTGTTCTTGTTGGATGACACTACATATGTTGTTGATTCGCCTATATACGATGAATATGATGGTGATTGCGATGTTGATTTCCTAGAAAAACTAGTTGTATGTTCTCTATCAGAAAATGTTCCTTTCCAGCATTGTAATGAGAGCAATTGGCCTACATATCACAGTTATAAAAAAGAAAGTATTGAATCAACTGAAGGGAATTCTTTACCTTTATGCTTTTCTTCATTTAAATTATTGAAAGAAAATTCTAAGATTATCATTGAAGCAGATGAATCTGAAAATGAGTGTATTCAGCAATCCAAAGCAATTGAAAATTGAGCATATGACAACAATCAAGAAAACGAAGAAGGTTTTAAATCAGGTAAAAAAACCTTGCCATTGTGTTTTTCTTCTTTCAAATAGCTGAAGAAAAATGTTTTCGATGTTTTATATCAGAAATCCTCCGGACATGATGTAGTATATTCAGAAAGCAGTGGAATTGCAAATGAAAACTATCTTCCTCTATGTTTTCCTTCTTTTAAATTGTTGAAAGCAAATCATAAGATAACGGAGGAACAAGGAAAGTCCGATTGCATTCACAATGGCACTATTTTACATGAGCAAATTGTTATCAGTGAGGAAGATCAACAACCTTCACATGCATCAAACGATCATGTGGCTGACTACATGGAAGGTTATTTTAGTTCAGATCTGCAACCTGTGCTTAGCTACCAGCCTGAAAAAGAAGATGAAGTTGATCAAGAAATCGTTTTTAAAAGTCATTTTCCTTCTCCTAAGCTTGATGAAGATATTCAACAATATTTCCAACAAGACAAAGTGTTTCAAAGTTGTCTTTCTTCCCCTGAGAATGACGTGATGGTAAAATTTCTAAGTGGCCTAGACATGGATGAGGATTCTGAAAATGCATCCATGGGAACTCTAGATTGTGAAATAGTGCATGCTATTAGCTTTTCGTATTTGCAAGAAGGTTATGAGCAGGGACTTATTTCCATTCATTCATTTGAAAATCAAAATGACAATCCTCAAGCAAATTTCCAGAAGCTTAATAAAACCAAATCAGAACCATTTGATGAACAAGGGGATAACCCTGATGCACATAATATCGCTGTCATATTTGAAGATGTTCAAGGATACAGGAAGGTTTTTGTTGAGATGCATGGAAAAGTAGACAAACCGATCGTTGCCATTTCATTTGAAAATATTTTCAAAACTGAGGAAATAGAGCGAGAGCAGCAAACACTTATGAAAGAGACTTGTCTTTATGTTCCTGTCCAGCAAGAAGAAATAATTTTTCACAGTTTCCATGATCCTGTGGTGTGTTATATGGAAAATTATACTAACCAGAATTTAAAGCTTAGGAAGGACTATAAGCTCAGAAGAGAAGATAGTAGCAACTCAACATCAGCATTAGACATGGAGTGTCTTACACCAATGATTTCTTTTCAGCCAATGTCGCTTTCTAATCCGGAAGGTCGTTTCTCCCAGCAATCTCAACAGATTTTTCAATTTCTTGATGGAAATCAGCAAGACCAATCACCTGAAAACCAGAATGCAGCGGAGGAAAGGATACATGATTATTATTTTGTGCATGTGTTGGAAGATCCCTTTGCGGTTTTGCTAGAGACAACGATCAGTCCTTATATTTTTGGAAGTCTAAAAATTTAAAATCGAATGCAATTTATCAAATGAGTTGTCGATGAACAGATTTTGGGGCAAGCAAGTGCAAAGCAAACGAGTAGTGGATAGAATACTGGCATGGTTGTATTGGCATTTTCATTTTACTTGATTGGCATTTTCATTTAAGTAGTTAAGGTAGGTAGGAGTGTGCAAATAAGCTTGTTGATCAAGCATTTTTTAGTTTGGATTTCCAATAGTATGTACAATCAAATTTTAGCGATATACTCAGTGTTCAGTATCCAGTTGAGAGCAGTGTGTCGAGGTTGGTTTTCAGCAGACAATGGTGACAAGTCAGAGCAGGGTACACACACGTGTTTTGAGAGTATCCCAATGGGTCAGGCACCAAGTCTACAAGTTCTTTGCTACCTCACAGGGAGGATAGCATCCCCAGTTGGAGCCTATGTTATCACTATGACAATTTCCTTTTGATGGAAGCCAAGTCTCGGATTTAGCGAGGGGCTAGATCATTGTGGACATGCAATAAAATTAGAGGACCAGGTCATATCTAGAGAGGAAGGGCCAATGTGGCAAAAGCGTGGAGGTTGATGGAGGCCGGCGAACCACAAATCTTAAAATGGCCAAGATCGATGATCGGCAGTCATATCGGGCAATGAAGTGACATGAAGGTTAAACAATAGAGAGCGGGTCGGGGAAAATACCACGGTTTCAAAACGTGAACACACGGCACCCCCTTAAGCATATCTGGGGAAAAGCGAGTGAGCGCAAAACTGCTCAACCACGCCCCGATGTCACGTGTTCTAATCTCATTGGACATGTCAAATCAAAAATCACATGTGGAAAGGGAAAAGTGACGGTTGGTCAAATCACCTCATGCCACTTGCTCAAGTACTTTTCGTCCGTGAAATGCCAAGTGAGCTTTCGTGCAATGCCAAGTGAGCGCCGCCAACCCGAAGGTCATCATTCGAAATAGATTAGCCTAACACGAAAAACCATTGTACCTGTAAGTATTTTGTCAGTAATTCATGATTAGAACTCAATGACTATCGCCCTTCAAAATAGGGATGGCATTATTCTGCTTCGGGCAATCAAAGCTTCATTCGTAAATGGAGTAATCCCAAACTGGATCAGCTTCCTAATTTCTGTGAAGTTAAAGAGGATAAAAATTGTGTTCTCTGCAAGACTGGGAGACATGGACAAAGCCGATCAAGCAACATCCAATGAACCAAGATTTTCAACGAATATGATAAATTCATCAATGGAGAAGAAAGAGAAGTTGGTTGTAAAAATATTAGCAATGAAATTTCATACAAAGTCTGTAGACGAAACATGGTTAGGAGGAGAAATTAGATTAAATCCTATTATGAAAGATTTAATCATTAACGGTTACGAAAGTGAGCACCATACACGAGCTGTCAAAAGGAAACGAAGCAAGCATCCAAAGACAAAGGTGAAAGCTGAGGCAGTCGAAAGCGTTGGGGAGAATCAGCTTGATTGGCTTGATACGTTAAAGGAAGAAATTGCCAAGCTGGAGTAGATTGCAGGTTAAACTTAGTATGTGTCAAATGATTTTGTAACATTATTGACATGTGGCCTTCACGTCGAAATTCTCAGATATGTTAGTCTTGTTTTATAACGTCCCCTGGAAAATAGGCATTCGGTTGCTATACGTTACTCTTTTGTAATTGACAGCTATTTTTGGAACGTTGGGGAGGTTGATTCGTTTTGCACCCCAGATGTAATTATCTATGTATATACTATTACAAAGATAAATGAAGAGACGAACCGAAGAGGGGCCTGCCCTCATAGCAGGAAGATTTTGTAAATTCCTGGAGATATATGAATATACAATGCAAAAGTATTTTGAACTATTTATGAAAAGATTCTAATGGGTGTGATATGGGTTTTGTTTTCTCTCATAGTGTGTGTCTCTTGTTGTCTTTGAAATATCATTTGCATTTTCCTCTTTTTTAAATTGGAGAGTCAAAAGCTCAGAATTCATCTCTTGATGCTCTCGACTAAAGCAATTTAAATTCTGTAATCTTCTTCCTAATTAATTCAGAATTCATAATTCATTTTAATATGCTCTGATGCAATTTTTTTTGTTTTTCCTTTTCCTCTGTCACCATGCATATTTCAATTTAAAAACTCAAACTCATGGCCTTATTTAGCCTTTCTCCTCTAGATAGTTCTTATGACCTGCCATTGTTTTATTCATTTTCGACTCCATTGCCCTAAATGTTACCCTCATTCCTTCGTCGACAATTTTATAAAACCCCCAAAACAAATTAAATCTAGCCACCGATTATCAAAGAAATACCCAGTGACACGAGAGAGCCCTCTCTGAGTTGAGCAAGCTAGTGCCCAACTCTAAAGTCGGTTGAAACAGTTACCCCTATCATTTGTTTTATCAGCCGAACAAATTTACAGGGTGCTAACAAGAGGTAACCTAAATCGGGGGCTACCTAGAATATAATAGAGAGTGGAGATATGGGAGAACATGGAACATAAATCTAGATTCGATGGGAGGGGGGAATGGTGGGGGAAAATGGCACGCCAAAAGCTTTTGGGGGAATGGAGAAAGGTAGCATGCAAATCATGCCTCCTTTGTGAGATGAAGAGGCGTTTCTTGTGGTGTAGGAAGCGGCAATAGGAAGCTTGAGGCTGGGATACGAATGGCAATCTTGAAGAAAAGGATGCCATGGCTAGATATGAAGAGCTTTGGAGTTTGTGTCATACCACCAATTCATGGGGCATGAGCCAGTTTTTGGGGAATGGGAGGTGGACCGAGTGATGCGGGGATAAGACTTAAGTGTTGCTTCCCAAATGGTGGATCAGAGACAAAGAGTACTTGGCAAATGCAGAAGTGAGAGATGAGAACTGAGATTCAGGAGGAAGCAATTGGTGGAGTTGGAATGTGAAGGTATCAAGGTCTCCTTCATCAAAAAGAATAGTGGTTTGAGGTGCCCAGTGCGGAGGTGGAGTCAGGAGAGGGAGAGTGTCGACCCAAAGGGAGAAGGAGAGGAAAGCATGGTCAACTAAGGGGATGGGGGTTACCGAGAAATGGCAAACCAACGAGAGTAGGTCTTGGGTGGACATGACATAATCCACTACAATAGGCCCCCCACCATGAGGGAAGCATGTAAAGTGACGGAAACCCGGGAAACAAGTGAGGTCATTCAGGATCAACAACTTATGAGATCCCTCACATTATAAAGATGCCTCGTGTGACAACCTGTGAAGTTCCAATGCCTCTAGATCTAACACCTAAATACAAAAGGCATCCTCAGATCAATCATCAAGAGGGATCTGGAGAGCTCTGGTGTGGGTGTTGAAGTCGCCTAGAAGGATGACCTCCCCAACCGCTCAATATTGAGTGATGTCGATGTATAGATAAAAGTAAGGGTCGCCCACAAAGTCATTATGAATAGCAAACGACAATAATGTAGATCTTTTGAGGTCCTATGAGGCCACCACCTAAGGTTTGTCCTTGACCTTAGTATGGCTCTAAGTTTCAACTGTGTGGTTGTCTTCTCTTGTTGTTTTAGGATAGCAAACAGTTACCCAACTTTCTGTTCAATGTTTTGATGGTTAAGTGCTCTTTTAAGGTGCCCTTGCAAGTGTTTTCTTTACTCAATGTTAGCACATGCATAATACATTAAAACACATAACACYACCTCTARATATTTGAACTTTAAAATATTRATCTACACTTCTAAGCATGCATAAATTTGACACAGGTATTTTTGGTCAACATGACCCTGGATAAAACCCCCCGGGGGAAAACCAGTTTGGGATATCTATATATAGAAGGCCTCAAAGCAAAAAGGACAACACAGAAAACATAAACAAGTGAACCTGGTACAATAGCAACCACTCTTCGGTGCCTTGAAGTTCCTTGAAGACTTTCCCACAAGCCTTGTGAAGTAAGGCGCCCCTTGCCTTGGTGAGCCTTCTTCTTCTTGCTTGCCTTTGTCTTTATCCTGATCCTTTACTTTGCCTTTGTTGTTGCTTGCCTCTGAACTTGCCTTGTCTTTGCCCTTGCCTTTGAAGTAGTCTCCCTCTCAACAGAAAAGCCTCCTCCAAGTGATGGTGCACCCCTCCTCTCAAGTGCGCCCCCCACACATGCAAAAACTCAAACAATGAGTGAATCCTCCCTAGCCAAGCACCCTCATCTCCTCATGAAGTGCGCCTCTCCTCTACTAGCAAGAACCCACAAAGAATAGGCCAAACCCTTGCTTGATGCGCCCTCCTCTCAAGCAAATGCACCTACCTCCATGGAATGCGCCTCCTCCTCTAGAAATGTGCGCCCTCACTCCATAGGGCTCCCTCTATAGCACAAGAGCAAGCCATGACAGAGGGAGTGAGCCAACAGGTAATGGGTAGAGCTCCTCCAGCTAGAAATGCACCCCTCCTCTCAAGGTTACGCCCTCCTCTCTAGTAAATGCGCCCTCCATCAAGTGCATGCGCCCTCCTCTAGATAAGTAGCCATGCCTCCATGGAAGGCTTCTCCAAGCTCCCTCAAGCAACCACAAGCTTCCTCCTCAAACTCTCATACAAGTGCGCCCTCCTCTCCTTGAGAAATGCGCCCCTCCTCTCTTCTCCAAAACTCACAAGTGAAGAATGAATCTCAATAATGCACTATACCCTCCTTTAGCCTCCTTTGGCCAAGCCCTAATAGATCAATGGCCTAGATCCAATCTAGCCAAGTCTAATCAATGGGTGAGATCTCATCAAAAAATCTCACTAAGGAAACCCACTTTCCTTAATTGCTTTATATCTATTAATTCACCCACATTGTGAATTAATTGTCACTTTAATGCTTAAGTGACATATTTCACTTTTGTCTTAAATCTCCTAAGTCAAAGTGAAACTAGAATCATAAAGTAAAGTACAAGGGTAATAGTCTTCCCCCTTTGTGCTTAGAGACTCATAAGCACATGGGGACCACTTTCCAAGGTACCCAAATCCCAACAAACTGAAAGCCAATGGTAACCCGCAATGTCTGAGAGTGGTCAAATAGGGCTCGCATGGGTCTTGATGATAAAGAAGATGTTTGACGACATAACAGCATCATACATCAAGCCCGGTGATGACCAAAAAGACCCATTTTCATTCCAACAAGCAATTGAGATGTTTGCACCCTATAGCCTCTCCCATTGGGCCCATCATTTGGAAATCCCAGGACGGGATTCCCAACCTGAGGGGAAGGAGTCTTAAATAATAGCTTTTGAGGTTCCTAATGACTGCCCATTTCCGTACCTATTGTGTTGTCATAACCAACTCCCTGCAACGTTTGAGCTCCGAAACCTATGATCAAGTAAGGTCTTCATCTAGGAAGACCTTATTGGGAAGAGAAAACAATTTTCACTTAGCTCTAAGGACCCTAAGTCGATCAGCATTAGACTTGTATCGAAGGAACAAGGTGGAGTCAAACCCAAGCCAAGCCATGTCCAAGGCACCATCAAGGATGGTCAAGGGTATCTAAAAGAAACATGGCCCCAACCTGCATGGGGTCCGAGGATGGATGAGGTAAAGGGAGCCCCCTCACCTTAAGGTTAAGCTCCCTTGCCTGCCTCATGTGCTCCTCTCTGAGCTTAGCTTGTAGCACTTCGTCATCCACTACAAGAGGAGGGGAAATGCCCCTTCCACGAACCACCTATATCGACGAGTTGATGTGGATTTCAATTACTTGTTTGAAGGTGGCCTCTTGGGTTCTGATCTCCTCCTATTAGATTTTAAGGTCAATAATTTCTACATGTAAGGCAACATTCAGGGGATGGGGAGTTTCCTGGATAATATTTTCATTTAGAAGTTTCTTGAGGGGTCAATTCTCCAATTCCACCTTGGAAATTCTATTTGAAAGAACAAACGTTTCATATTTAACCTATTCCAACAGGATAGCAAAGCTACAAATTTGGGAAGCTAACAAAACATGGGTCTATTGAGAGACTTACTGTTGTTCCTGAGTTTATACTTTAAGGCTCTAAAGTATATCATCAAGGCATCCGCAAAGATAAAGAGGATTAAGGGGTAAGAATCAATTGTGAAGGGTAAATCAGAGTTGGTTTCTCAACTGTATATCATCAAGGGTCTATTGAGAGACTTACTGTTGTTCCTGAGTTTATACTTTAAGGCTCTAAAGTATATCATCAAGGCATCCGCAAAGATAAAGAGGATTAAGGGGTAAGAATCAATTGTGAAGGGTAAATCAGAGTTGGTTTCTCAACTGTCTCTGTCTAGCTTCCCATTGCTCTTGGATGCCGATATCTCTCTCGATAACTGCCCATGAGCGTTCTAATTCGACCCGGGTAGTTGTTGTTTGCAGGATAGTATTAAATAAGTTCAAAACAATGCTAGTTTGATCTTGAAGGCCAGGTTCTATGTTAGGTTGTCTATTATTTGGGACAGTTATGAGGGGTAAAATTTTATTGAATTATAAAATGTTTAAAGATTGGTTGCTTCAGTTTTGAGGGATGAAATAGAAAAGGAGTTTTGGAACTCAAAATAATAACACAATAACAATAGAGGTTGTTTCCTGTACTTGAAGTAATTTGAGAATAGTAAAATAATAACAAAAGTAACGCTGTCGAAAAATATGAGGCTTTAATCATGAAAGAATTTCATATCATGACAGAAGAAGGAGAGAAAACGAGATTTCTAATGAAATATAAAATATAACCATCCAAATGACCTACAGGTCTTGAAACTGTTGATAGCAATCACAGAGGAAAAACTGTAAATGATTAGATAATTAAATAAATTCAAACTACAATAGAAGTTTGAGTTAAACTATAGCTGATCATTCATTAGAAAGACATGGAAAGAAAGATGTTGAAAGATATTGAAAACAGAGTAAAGGAACACATAGCTTCAAGTTGACAGAATTCGGAATCTCTTCTGCATTATCTATATCACTGTAAATCGGAAAACTTCTAATACAATTGGCTCCCCAAAAACAAAAGCCAATTCTCAGTCTTGTGAAATTATATTTATACATGATCACCAAACCTTTTTTCTGTTGGTGATTAACTAACTTCCGAAGACCAACGGTTACATAAATGAGCAATGTTGAACCGTTTACATTTCTATTTTAACTTCTTTATTATTTCAATGATGAAAATATCCAAAATAGTATTTCATGTCTTCGTTGATGAACTTCCTTCTTCTGTTTTAAGACAGCGAATACATTTTCCCAGAAACTGCACCAAAACTCTGAGAGCTTCTGGAATATCTTTCGCCTCAAATAGGAAGAACTTTCTCTGTAGTTCAGGTAGACGGTCTTCGATTATCTTTCTTGTGAACTTAATAGTTTGTAACTTTAAGTTCGGCATCACTATCCATTTGTCAATTTGAGTGACATTGATTACCTTTATTTGTGGGATCTCTACCTGAATTTCTTGCAGATCCTCCTTGAATCTTAACTAATGCTTACCAATGTTAATTTCTCCTAACAACCCTGGACAGTTGTTTCTTCCAATGTTCAATGAAGCTTTCTCTAAAAGGTCGAAAATTCCTTGACAGTCGACATTAACCTCTCTGGTTATTCTCTTGTTTTCTGCGAGGTTTGCCTCCCATACCTTGAGTATTATATCACCTTTAATCTACTCTGAAACAGATAGTTTTTGAGTCTCTCCGACCTCCTCTTTCGTTGAAAGAGCCACTGCTTTTTGAAAAGTTGTTCTGGCTACTTTCACTCCTCTTTCTTTCAGGAGAATACTCTCCAAGGATTTACTTGCTTCCTGAAAGTAATTCTGAATAAATTCCAGCTTAAAGAACACTTCCTGTTGCTCTTTTTCTATCTTTGTATGTATTTCCAACACCTGGGCTTGGAAGATTTCAAGCTCTACCACTTGATTTTGAAAGGAATTAATCTTATTTTGTAATTGTCTATTCATTTCTTCTTGTTGTAGGACCTATGCTTGACTAACCTGTATCTTCAGGTTTGCTTCATCTAAGCTTGCTTTCAGTTTTTGAATCTCTTGAATGTCATTGAATCTGGCTCGTTCTAGACCCTTGTTTATCTCCCGACTGATACTTCTTTCAGTCTCCTTTAATTGACTTTGTAGCTGAGTTATCATCTGATCTTTCTGCTGCAACATAGTTCTCAAATTACCCACAAAGTGTAAATTTGCTAATGCAAAGGCTCCCATTGTACCTGCTATTTCTGTAGCGAATTCCCCCTCTTCAAGTTTTTGTCCATCTACGATGATCTTGTGCTTTTTAATCATCATGTCTCCTCTTGGATGCATTTCCTGTTTCAGGATAGCCTTCCTCTTTTTACTGAAAAATAATCAAATGAAGGAATTTCGTCTCTAGAAATAGGTTCGAGATCACTAAAATATAGAGCTCCCTCTTGGGGGTTTCCATAGGTAAACTGCAATAGGGTCAAAGAAGTAATAGGGCTTCCAAGCTTCATTGATACCATTCCTCCTATTTTTTCGAGAAAATTCTCAGGGACTTCTGGAGATGTTTCCAACTCCTTTCCTTTCCTTGACTCTGATTTCTCTGTCTGAGGAACTTCTGTTTCAAAACCTGGGGGAGGCCCTTCCTGCTCTGGAGGGGGGGGCGTGGATTCACCCTGCAAAATCTTTGGCAAACAACTTCGCCTGTGACTTTGGAAGGACATGAAACCAGTCTGTAAGTCGGGCGATAAGGCCCATACCCTGTTCAAACCTCCTCATAGGCTTTAACCTCTTTGAATATATCATCATAAACAAACTTTTCGTGTTCATAAGCTTTCATATTGCAATGCATCAAATGTATGTTCACTAGTTGATAAGGGTCATGTTTTTGATGTTCGATATTTACCAGTTTAACTTCTTCTAGTGCTTCGGCTTCCACTTTAGAATGGCCTAGGTTTTGCAATGAAAATTTCCCGATATGTACAGGGAAGATTGGCTAGGACTTCTTTTGAGCTGCCTTTAGCTCTATTCCAATACCGCCTTTTACTATTTGGTGCGCTACCTCTCTACACACCAGTCTGTCTGGGAGGAATTTTGGAAGCGCATGAGGGGGGATTGAGCACCCATAATAAACCCTAATGTAAGAGAAGTTTTCATCAATGAACCAGTCGGCTATTGCTTTGAGGTTTTTTGAGACTGTCTCAKAGATGCGAGGGGGTTCACAGCCATAAAACATTTTATGCATTGGAATTACTATGAAATGACAAATTTCATAAAACRCATTCTTARCATTTTCTTCCCATAGCACAGAGTGATACTCCTGAATGGGTTCAGGGCAGGTTATGTTCCAACTCCAATTCATCAGGGGAAATGGAGTCACAAAGCAGATTGCGTCCATGATGTACGCCGACATGTAAAAGGCCACTGGCTGACCTTTAGATCTTGCAACTTTGTAATCTGAAACCTCTTGGGCTAGGTTATCAGACAAAATCTTGCTCCAGTTAAAAGTGTATCCTTCTTATGCTTCTTCTAAAAGGGGCACCCATTCTGCAGGGAAATGGCAGGGATTCTTTTTCCCGAAGAGTCTGCACAACATCATGGCTACATAAACCATGTATTCATTCAAAGATGCGGTGGCATAATTTCCGTGAGTGTCGGCCCTAAATTTTGATGGACATCTCCACCATCCTTTGATTAAATTGGGATAAGTTCAGTTTGCCTCAGTACACTCCTTCCTTTGAAATTCAGCTATAAACTCGGCATTATAAATGTACTTAGGATTTGGTGAGAGTTTGTACATTACTTGTATATGCTCTGGCCTGAATAAGCCAACAACGATCGCTTGATCGTTTAAAATGCTTCTTGTTGGGATATCAACCTTCTCCAAGGCCCAATTGATCATGTCATTGTATGCCATGAGTCGAGGGTGTGCTACGATCTTATGAAGCTCCGATTCTGCTATATTCCGAAGGTGATTCTCGGAATCAGTAGGAGAATTTTTTATTTCGTAATCCAAGAGTTCATAGATTTCTCTCCAGGATTTAATTGAGTCGATGGCGTGTGGCGTAGTGTCGAATATGATATCTCCTTCTGGGTTACGCATCTCCTCTGTATCTTCACTCTTCTTCGGTGCTTTCTTTGGCGCCATAGCTTTATGTTAGATGGAAAACCTGTCACAGAAAAGAAGCGTATGAGCTTGGCCGAATGCGAATTACCTTTGAAAGACAGAACAAGCATAGGTTTTGGAACACAGACCTTTAATTCGCCTTAAACTCGTTTTATGATGAAAACACTGACGCAGTTGACCTATACTTAATTACATTTAATGCAAAAAATATTTTTGAGATACGCATTAGTGTCACAGCATTTATTAGTTATCTGTTTATTAATATGGTCGTATTTTGGTGCTTTTGAATTCAAAATTCAGAGGATTTCATTCAACGGAAACTAAAACACGAACAAACCTAAGGAGTTTGATTACCGTTAATCGTGTTTTTTAAAACAAAGTTAGTTCAGTTTAAACGYTGATTATGGTTCGCGACTTCGTGTTTCGGGGTTTCGGGGATCGTGGATACATACGGTATGTCATCGCTAAACCCCGATTCCCGAAATTGCGAAATCACGATGAGATTAGGTTAGGCCTTAACTTTCGTATTAGTAAATTAATTAATCATGATAAAAAACTAACTTCCATTCTTTCGGGAAATCGGGGATCGGAATTTCGTGATTCAATATGTATTAAAACATATGTTCTCAATAAACCCCGAATCCTGAAAAAAAATTTAAAAGTTAGTCTTAACTCCTTTATGTTTTAAGTTTATCGTGATTCTTAAAGAACACGCGTCGGGACTTTTAAAACACTTTTGGTTTTTTTGTCGTTGATTATTTAAAGAATAAATCTTGTCGGGATTTCGGTACCGGGCTTTTGGAAATGATAGCGAGGGTTATGCTTTATGAAAAGCCGAAACCCGAAAAAGGAAAGTTTTAGTCTTAGAGATAAAAACTTTAAAAATTGTTTCAACACTTACCATGCTGTCAGAATTAAGATTGTTCCCTAAAAGTTATTGTTTCGTTGTGTATTCATTTGGAAGCTTTGTGATCTATTGTTTTCTTGTTTTAGCTATTTTTCCAACACTGGAATGGTCTCCTTGTTTGGTTGTGCAACTGACCCCATCAAGGTCCCAGCAAAGGGAGAGAATGGGTTTCCAGTCCACTCCGAACAAGGGAAGCAGAATAGCCTCGAGGGGGGAGAATTGATAGGAGGGGGGACACAATTAGGGGAGAAGGGAAAGACACGGGCGGGAAGGGGAAGGATGAGAGAGAAGGGGGCACGAGGGTGAAAGAAAGAGATGACAGGGGAGACAGAGGGAGGGCGCGGGGTGTAAGGGAGGAGAGGAAGTACGAAAGGGAGAAGGGGGTCGTGGGATGAGAGGATCCCATTGCTAAGAGAGGGCCACGGGTCATGGGAAAGGTAGTCGTTCAACTGCTAGACCCCAACCATGTGGTACGAGATAAGCGTCATGACTTGGGCACAGCAGTAGACATGCGAGGGCCTGGACGACGTCGACTTGGGGGCACGAGCACAAATGCAGAGAGATGTCGAGCCATGAGACAAGCATGAGGGCACGAGCCCATGTGCAAGAACAAGCATGGGAGTCGAGGGCAAGCGTAAGGACAAATGTGGGGATCGCATGCTACAGGACAAGCGTCGGGAATACTCGGGCGCAAGTGCAAAAATGCGCAAGCACATAGGCCCAGGCGCAGGCCAGGTGTCGACTCGAGAGCATGGACGCAAATAAAGGGAGACGCTGGACAGAGATGCAATCAAGAAGTAGAGAGGCTCTTTTTTTGGTTAATAGATAAGCATCTTAGCAAATCTGCATTGTGAATTGTGAGTAGTAAAGCCTAATCCATGACATCCTGAAACCCCAAGAATTCATGCTTTAGTTACTAGCAATGGAAATAGCAAAAACAAGTCCCATGATTTAGTTACTAGCAGTGGAAGTAGCAACAACACCAGCAATTCATTATGGCACCAAATGTATGTGCATGTCAATTTTTCATGTTTTTCCTTACGAACAAAGTGCAAAATGGTGCTTGGACACCTGTATGTACAAGAAGGAAAGAAAGAAATCAGTGATGCATGTCTAGCAAGCAAGCAACACAAAGAAGCTTTCAAAGATTGAAAACCTTGGACGACTATGACAATGTTGGATTTGGTGCATTGCGACATTTGCAACACTATGCAAACACCCATGTCTAGCAAGCAAGCAACACAAGAAATTAGTGATGCATGTGTAGCAAGCAAGCAACTCAAAGAAGCTTTCAAAGATGGAAAACCTTGGAGAGCTAACACAACGTTGGATTTGGTGCATTGTGACATTTGCAGCGCTATGCAAACACCCACAGTATCAAGTGCAAGGTACTTCTTACTATTTGTAGATGACTTCTCTTGGAGGATGTGGGTTTAATTTCTTAAAGAATAAATCTAATGCATTCACTGAATTTCAAGTGTTTAAGGCAACTGTAGAAAAGGAGTCCATAAAGGGTATAAACTTTAAAGGTCCTTCGATTTGACAATAGAAGTGAATTTTGTTTTAATGAATTTGTTGAATTTTGTAAGGAGGGTATTCAACAACAATTTTCTACACCGTATACACCACAATAGAATGGGGTTGTGAAGACGTGGAATAGAACAATTGTTGAGATGGCAAGATGTACATTGTAGTGTAGGGTAGTACTAAACAAATATTGGGGAGAAGCACACCATACACTATACTTGCTAAATATAAGTCCTACAAAGGTAGTACAAGACATGCCACTAAAGGAGGCTTGGTTAAGGAGAAAACCACAAGTTAGCCATTTAAAAAAATTCGGTTCCACCACAAGTGTTGATTCCCACTGAGAAGACATCAAAGTTAGATGCAAAATGGAAAAAATCGATGTATGTTGGCTAGAGTAGACAATATAAGCTTCAAAAACTATTGGATATCGCTACTAACAAGGTAACAATCAATAAGTTGGATGTGGTCTTCTTACAGGAAGCCAAATCTGTTGGATTTCAGCTTCATGACCACATGAGTTATATTTGGAATGATCCTTTCTGGATCACAAATCATGATCAAGGGGAGTACTTCTAGCTATCTCCCTATATTTGCAAGTTTTGTTGCAACAAGGTTGTGATTCGAACAACATGTGTGTTTGGAATCTGGATTGCTCTATTGATTCAAGAAAGGTTGATAGGATTTTGTTCAGTATATGTGCCTAACATCAGTTCGGATCAGATTCATCTCTGGGAATAGATGGTTGTTTCCCTGCTAGATGCAGAGTGAATTATTTGTGGTGATTTTAGTATGGTGGAATGGGAGGGTGATCAGGGTGGTGTTATATGGACAATGATTAGTGGCTCGAAAAAGAAAGCTTGGTCAACATGCAAGGCAACTCTTCACCTCTTTGATCTTAACTAGGAAAAAAAGGCCTTGATTATGGGGGGTGATTCACTTGGTCTAATTTTAGACACGGGAAGGATAGGGTGCAGGCAAGACTATATCGAGTGTATGATCTTCAGGATGACATATTTTTTGCCAAGACTGTGCATCTAGTTGATGTGTTAATCGAGGCTGTTAGGTCAAATTATCTTCTTATTTAGACCTTTATTTTTGTGGGGCATGCAGTGGATTTGAAAGCCTCATCTTTGTATAAGCTGAATGTTTCACACTTGGAGTCTCCTGTCTTCCGTCCCTTTGTTCATAGGGTTTAGAATCTCATCCCTCACCCTATCAGGCATAAATGTTGCATGTTGTGGTAGGAAGCTACTATTTGAAGAATTATCAAATTTATGGATTGGTATTCCTCTGTCATGGCATCTACCCATTCCTTCTTCTGGATGACCTCTTCAAAGGATGTGGGTTCTTCATCAAGTAGATTTCACATCAAAGCCGTGTAACTGGAGAATGGCTTTGGTCTCTTCACCTGTCTCGTGGTTCCTTCTGGAACACCATACTTCTCTCCATCTTGAATAAGCTCTCTTGCCCAAGCAGGCTTTCTTTTATGGGAGAAGGTCATTTGAGGAGGTTCTTGAACTTCTGTTATATAATGATCTTCAGGAGTCTCCTCATCAGGGGAAGCTATGACTTCCCTTACAGGTTCTGCAGCTCTGGGAACTTCCCTCATGGATTATGTCGTCCTGGGATTTACAGGTTCCTCTTCATACATTTATTCAAGCTGGCATCTTCTCGATTTCTCAAGTGTTG
>JASDQU010588484.1:24952-47818 GCA_032191745.1 Picea mariana
TAATGTTTATGCCAATATTATAGTTCTTTGCATTTCAATAGATAAGAGCATCATAAGAACAAGATCACTGAGAAATACACATTCACAAGAGACACAGCATTTATCCTGGGAAACCCTCTAGGGGAAGAAAACCCAGCAAAAACTCCCTGATCATAAATAGCTTATACAATGTTCAAGAGATAGCTCAAACCAATACAGAAAGTCCTCCCCAAGAGATGCGCCACTCTTCTCCCTCTCTCCAACTGGTAATTGCAGCTTGCCTCATAAGAGAATGAGCAAGTGAGTTGTGTGTTTAAAGTGAGGCACTAGCCTCTTATTTATACAAGACTGGCACGTGTGAAAGGTCACAACTGGCAAGGCCGACCTCTCACTCTGGGTGGGTAAACCCACCTTTAATTAATTCTGGGTCTTCCATAATAACTGCTGGGGCCGACTTCTTATTCTGCCCTTTGTAAATGTCCGATGACCAATCCGCAAAAGGGGATTTGGTCCTTATTCAATTACCGACATGATTAATCCACAATGAGGATTAATCCAATAACAATAATAATAATAATAACATGATTAATCCGCAATGGGGATTTAATCCAATAATAATGAGAATGCTCTTCGCAGTTACATTATTTCAACAAACTAGGGATTCATTTAAGTTAAATCTGAAGAACCCTGCTAGAGACACTATAGGGGGTGGCATCCTATAACCTTATTGAGTGTTCCTTATAAAATCTTGGCTAAGGCGGTGGCTCTGTGGGTGAGAGACATGGCCCGGATGATTGCACAAAAGGAGCAAACAAGCTTTGTACAAGGGCATTTTATTCTAGATATAGTGATTTCAACATGGGAAGCTATGGAGTGGGCTAGGGAAACTKGCGAGCAAGCTCTCTTCCCGAAGATTTATTTTGATGAAGCTTATTATCAAATTGAGACGTTGACCTGCCTAGGTTTTTCCCCATGTTGTGTGGGGATGGTTAATAGTCTTTTTTCTTGTGCCTTTGCATTTATTTTGGTGAATAATACCCTTTCCCCTTGCATTCACCTTCATTGATCTATCAGGCAATGGTGTCCCTTGGCACCCTGTCTCTATGTGTTGACAATTGATGTTATTGGTTATTTGATGTAATCTTCCTGTATGCAAGGTCGAGAACAAGATGTTTCTCTCCCAAATGGTTCTGAGATGGTGAACAACCATTTTGCATATGATACTCTTTTATCTATGTGAGCTTATTAGGATTTGATTATTGGTACTAGAGGTTGTTTGTCAGTGTTTTATGAGGCCTCTCAGGCTATTATCAATGATCATACAACTAATTATTGGTTGGTTGGTCTTGATGAGCCCCCTACCTGGATTCCTTCAGCTTGGACTTTTGTCAACTTGAGTATTATCGTGAGATATCTTGGCATCCCAATTGGATTGGGGCTTTCTCTGATTGCTATGTGGGACTGGTGCCTTGAGTAGTTGTAGAATAAGCTTCTTTTCTGGCAATACAAGGACCTCTTATTCATTGGCAAGTTAACTATGGTGGCAAGATCCTCCAGACTTCTCATATATATAATGTGTCTTGCTAGCTTCCTAGTAGGAGTCAATTTCGTCGATTGGAGCAACTCCTGTGGTCATACTTGTGGACCAAGTACGGTGGGGCTCGAGGTCTTTCTATGGTTCTTTGGGATGTTTGTATTATGCCCAAGGATGAGGGAGTCCTTGGCCTGATTGATAAGGCGACTCAAATGAGCATTTTGGTGGCTAAGTGGGTAGTTCATTGTTTGGAGGGGTCCTCTCCATGATAAGTCTTTTTGAGACATAGGTTGCTCACTGCGTAGCATATTAGTAGAATTAGGGGGTCTTTTGAGCTTTGTGACATCATTTTAGCTCCCCATAATTTTCAATTCACAAGCTCTTTCTTTCTGAAAAGTATTTGGACAGCATGGAGGAAGGTTGTTGGTTTGGTGCAATGGAAGGTTGTTGGTTGAGTGGGATGAGATTTCGTTGGAAGATTGATTTGGAGCTAGATGGTTCAAGACACTTGTGTTTTTGATCTTCCCCTTTTTTCAGGCACGACGGTTAAGCAAGAACATCTTTTTTTGGAGGGATTTGTGGGATCTCAATATTCGCTCTTGGAAGGATTGGAGATCCGTAGCACATGAGTATGTTCTTTCATCAACTAATCATCCCACTATACTGGAGATTGTTGGGCCTATCCCCCAAGAGGATTTGTCTAAAATGAACATACATATGTTGGGGCCCTTTTGGCACAATTGGGAGTGGAGTTTTGGGTGCCCCTTGGTTCATTATGATTCTCATAAATTGTACTCTATTCTTCATTAGCGTCATAAGCTTGGTCCAGTGCTTAATGCAAGGTGGGTGTCTTCTATTATTGAGAGCTAGTGCATTCAAAGATTGCATAATGTGTGGTCGGTACAAGTTTCCTACAAACTCCATGTGTTTGAATAGTTAGTAATCTATCATGACCTTCCCACCAAGGCATCGTTGGCTAAGAGTGATCTCTCTGATGGGA
The DNA here is from genome assembly GCA_032191745.1 of Picea mariana. Lineage (NCBI taxonomy): Eukaryota > Viridiplantae > Streptophyta > Pinopsida > Pinales > Pinaceae > Picea > Picea mariana. Next base: position 27,466 of record JASDQU010588484.1, read on the forward strand.
TTTGTCCTTCATGCCTCAAAGTAGAAACTATGAAGCATTTATTATGGGATTATCCTTTTGTCGGGGCTTGTTGGGAGCATGTTCAGACAAAGCATGCAACTATTCTTTAAGAGAGATTACATTGGCATGCAGTGTTGTTGGGTGACTCCAAATCTGTAATCCGCTCTTCTCTTACCGGTATTTGGCTCTACTTGACCATTTCAGCATTGCTTGTCCTATTGAAGCTTTTATGCAAATATGTTTTTGTTAACGAGGTTGGCTCTTTAATTGCATTTTGTCATATGTGGAGAGAGGAGGTATGTTACAGTTGTTGGAAAAAGGATTTTTGTTGATGAAAGATGCCAAATCGTTAGACTCTAGTGCCTATTCAGATCTTAAGTTGTTGTTGCTTTAAGGAAGAGGATGTAACTACCATTGTATATACCCTTTCACTTTATGTTTTTTCGTTGATGCAAATATATCTTTGTAAATATAAGAAGTATTTGTTGCAAAGAAAAAGAGTTGCAAGAAGAAGGGGAGTCGTCAATGGTAGATGTGCACGCTGCACATGTTGATCAAGAGGTTGGCCGCTGAAATAACACCAAATCGGGTAGTATACAATATTGATTTGGAGAAGAGAATTGAAAAACAAAGACCAAAATGGTACTACAACAACTTGGAGGATGTGCACTTAGAGGATATTCCTCACCCAAGAGAGCAATGGCCAAGTTGGAGACCTATGAAAATGTATGCCACAGGAGCATGTTTATTTTTGTTTAGTTACTGCAGCAGTAAACTCAACAGTCCATTGTGTTGCTAAAAAAATAGAGGAAGGAAGCTTTCGAGGCTCAAGGAAAAATTGCTTCTACTACGAAGTAGGACAAGATATTACCAACCATGGGAGTTCAATTTGGCAAGTAGAATTGCAAAATGAATGTGAAGAGTGGTAAAATTCAGCGACTAGCTAACAACGGAATGGGCTGGTAGGACTCTTCAGGTCATGGTAAGATCTAGAGGCCCGGTTCTTCAACATTCATATCTTGCACTACCAAAATGTAGAAAAAGTGCATTTATGGAAAGAAAAATCAGATTCTACATCGATTGTAGGTGAGCTAAATATTTCAGCCATCATTGACTCGAATCAAATGGTTGATAACTTGGTATCAACCATGTTGGATACAGGTTTTGCAAAGACTATTATATCTTGTGTTGAGGCAGCATAAAGAGAGGTGTACATACTACGCGGTGCATAGAAAAGGCATCAAATTGGAGAGTTGTCAACTTATTATGTCGTTGATCTATTGCACTACTCAAAGGAGAGCTGCAAACAGTTTCTACAACTTGCTTGGTCCAAATAAGTTGGTTATGTTTTGCAACAAGCACTTATGTGATATGACCATTGAGGAAGGTAATTAGGGTATACATTTGACCGTCATATCTAGGGCATTAGATATTTAAATTAGAAAGTACCGACCATTGGAGTTCAATTTTGTAATGAACAGAATGATTAATTTATCATAACAGAACAGAAGTACACACCATGTACAAAATGTGAGCGTGGAACACAACTCCAAGATAGATAAGTTACACAATAACTCCTTAAAGAATAGGAGAACCTCCTTCACATAACCAAATACATTCATAATTCACCATTCCCTCCAATAATGAATGCGTGACCTCTATATATACCTATTCACAATTGCACATGAAGCCCCTTTACCATTAGGCCGACCTTATTACATATATATTTACACATTACATGTACATTTAACTCCATATATGCCCCCCTTGGGATCATTTCATATACATTTGACCCTTTATATTTCCCTTAGGGTCATAACATAGTACTCTCCTTCAAAAAGCTTTGTCCTCAAAGCTTTGCACTCAAAGCTTTGCAATTAAAGGCTTCACATGTGATGAAACCAGGTAATATGATTTTCTTATGTTCCTGCTTTCTTCCTTCCATTGATGATGATCCATCCATATAAAATCAATTATATTCGGTCGTAATACTTGGTGTCTGGTTGTTGCATAATTTTCTTTCCCTTGATTCCATGTACGTTGTTGAAGCTTCTCCAATTTGTAGTAGATGTTGGTCTATAATAATATCGTATTGAATAATGGTTTTGTGATGCCATATTCCATGAATATTGATTATAATTCCATCTTCTTCCTTGATAATGTCGATATTGATCTTCTTGTCTGCCTTGAAATCTTTCCTGATAATGAGGATGTCGATATGGTTTGACATTTGACAGTTAGATATTATTTTCAGGATTAACTGCGTAGTGTAAGTCATTGATCTCTGACCCATATCCATGAGTATTAGTCGCAACTGACCAATAATTCTCATGATTTGAATAGTCCACTTACCAATTCCATCTATCTCCTTTTCAGAGACAACGGAATCCGCTATCCTCTTTGCTTGGTCCTTGATTACTCTAGCCTTGGAGAAAATACCATCATATTTCGCATGTACATCCTCTAGATGGATTTTAACTTCTTCAAGTATCTTTTGTTGACCTTCTTGAATCTTGTCTTATTTCTCCTTTTGAAGCTGCAACGTGACCCTATCCATCAAATTCCGACGTCCTTCTTTAACTCTGGCTTGCAATTCTAATTTAACCTCATCATTATTTAAGGATTCCTCAACCTTCTTGCAAATTTCCTCTTCCAATGTTTTGGTAGATTCTTCATCCAAGATCCTTGTTTCTTCTTGATTTTGATAATTCTTCTTCTCTTCTTTCAATCTTTTAACCTCATCAAGTAGTTTTTTATTATAGCTACATAATCTACATATCTCTTCATCTTTCTTTTTCAAATCTTCCCTTGAATCATCATTTTCCCACTTTGCTTTGCTACTATTTTCTTGCTTTAAGTTTTTAACCTCCTTAATGAGTGATTCATTAAGGGATCGTATCTTAGATAGCTCCTCGCCCTTCTTCTTAATCTCTTCATTTGCTTCTTTTAATTCATCTTGAATTCTATACAATTCCTCCATTTTTGTATCCCTAATCGATTTATCTGAGAAGGGTTTTTCAAATTCTTACCATGTGGAGTATAGTCTAGTATCTTCATCAAGGCTTCTCCACCACTTACAAGCTTCACCATAAAATTTAAGGCTTGCCTGAAAATGATCCTTACAATGTTCTTTTACCATCCTTAACCATTCCATACATCGATTTCATCTTTATCTTCATCTCCTATAAATTTAGGTATTGTCATTGATTTTTAAGTGAGGTCTAACCCCAACCCTCACCTCACAACCTCGATATATTAAGGATAATAATATCAAATAGTTATAATCCATGTTCCAATATAATCTTCTATGTTTTCTTTTTCAAATGGCTTTTGAATCAGCTCAAACAAACATCCCAAACAAAAGTTATGATAGTTTTAAGTAATCATACCTTTGAAACCCTGATTTGCAGTTTGTCCTCCTAGACAACTTTCCTTATGATGTATTTATGAAATTTTGACCCCTGTGAGTCTAAGATTTCGACCTATAGTACTCTAAAATGTCTTATCTGCAATGCCACGGGTCTGACCAAAATTGGATGTGCGAAATGAAAGTTATGGTAACTTTCTCAAACCTTGCTGAATTTTGGCCTATTCTGGAGAGCAAATGTGTACAAAATGCCCTGCGTCCACTATTTGATATCTAATTCGGAAACTTGTACCAAAAATACTGCGCACTGTCCTCTTTCCAATGCAATTGGTCTCACTGAATGTGTATCCTCTATGGAGAAGATATGATTGTTTTACCCGGAACACATGTTTGATACTAGTTATAGGGCTAGCCAGAAACCCCATCTTTCTTCCACGGGGTGAATCTCTGAAAATACAATGACCTAGAAGTTGAAATTCATACCACAGGTACCTTGATAAGTCTTCTAAACAGCCTCCAAGTTTCACTTTCTGAAATAGCCCCGAAAAAGAGCTATAGCGAAAATTCCAAGATGACTTTCTTGAGGAAGCAAAACCCTAGGATCAATGCTCTAATACCAAATGTAATGAACCAAATGCTTAATTTATCATAACAGAACAGAAGTACACACCATGGACAAAATGTGAGCGTGGAACACAACTCCAAGATAGATAAGTTACACAATAACTCCTTAAAGAATAGGAGAACCTCCTCCACATAACCAAATACATTCATAATTCACCATTCCCTCCAATAATGAATAAATGACCTCTACATATACCTATTCACACTTGCACATGAAGCCCCTTTACCATTAGGCCGACCTTATTACATATATATTTACACATTACATGTACATTTAGCCCCATATATGCCCCCCCTTGGGGTTATATCATATACATTTAACCCTATATATTCCCCCTTAGGATCATAGCAAATTTGGTTAGTGAAATTGCAAAATGAATCTGAGTGGTGAAATTCAATAGCCAACTAACAGGGCGATGACCAACTAAAACTCTTTACAAGTCATGAAAAGGCCCAAAGGCCTGGTTCTTCAGCATTCATATATTGTGCTACTAAGATGTAGAAAAAGTGCATTTGATGGAGGAAAAATCAATTTATACATAGATGGTGGGTGGGCTTCATTTTTTAGCCATCATTGACTCCAATTAGAGGGTTGATGACTTGGTATCAACCATCTGGGATACAGGTTTTGTAGCCAGTATTATATCGTGTTGTGGCAGTAATACAGAGAGGTACATGGTGCATAAAAGAGCACATAAGATTGGGTAGTTTTGAAACTTACTCTAATATCAATCAGTTGCACTACTCATAGTCAAGTTACAAACAGTTTCTACAACTTGCTTGGTCCGATAAGTTGCTTCTGCTTTGCGACAAGCAGTTCTGTAATATGATCATTAAGGAAGGGTATTAGATTATAGATTTAATGGTCATATCTAATACTCTAGATATCTAAATTAAAAAGTACAGTTCTAAATAAAGTCAATTTATTATGACTTTAGTTTATATTAGACATAATTTTTTTCTAATTGTGGGAATACGAAGTCACTCACTCCATGTACCCACATCAAAGATATGTTTTGGGAAAATTAAATAATGCATTCAAGTGGTTCTCTCTCCAATTGCCGGTGTACATTTTCTCCTATTGTTGTATGCAGTTACTAACACTCTTCAACCACTAACGCTTGTGTCCTGTTGTTGTAATTGTAAACCTATAGAGACTAACTTCCTGAATACCTATAACAACCACTTTATAATTGTTATTTTTCTCATTTATAAAGCACTTTCCATCACCAAACTGAAAGTAGGTTCTTCAATCCTAGTCCATACACACAGAGAGGTACATGGTGGATAAAAGAGCACATCAGATTGGGTAGTTTTGAAATTTACTCTAATATCAATCAGTTGCACTACTCATAGGCGAGTTACAAACAGTTTCTACAACTAGCTTGGTCCGATAAGTTGCTTATGCTTTGCGACAAGCAGTTCTGTAATATGATCATTAAGGAAGGGTATTAGATTATAGATTTAATGGTCATATCTAATACTCTAGATATCTAAATTAGAAAGTACAGTTCTAAATAAAGTCAATTTATTACGACTTTAGTTTATATTAGACATAATTTTTTTCTAATTGTGGGAATATGAAGTCACTCACTCCATGTACCCACATTGTTAGATTTTAAGGGAAAAACAGAAACAGAAATATCTTTTAACTTTTCTTTACTACTGTAGTTAGGATCAGCCATCAAATTACAAGTTCTGATATGAATTCAATAACAAAGATTATTATTACTAAAACATGAATAGATCTGATCATTAAAAAAACAAGAAATAATTATGAACTTTAACTTGAACAACAACATTTGGACATTAGCAAAAATAAAATCTGAACATTACCTTAGACAAGACAAGAAACATACATACCTGATGTGCAGTTGTCCTCTTTTCTGTATGCTCAGAAAAAACTAATAATGGTCACGGATCAAACCCTCAAGGGTTTGATCTCACCATGATCTAGGTGGACAGTTTGCCAAGAAGAACAAGGTAGAACTCAAAGACCAATCAGCATAAGTCTAGGGCTGATGTAAAAACCTCAAACAGTCCAATCAAGACTGTCCAAAATATATACAAATGCTACAGCAATAAGGGCAGCTTAGGGTAGCAGTCATAGGGCTGTCATATCAGGCCCTAGAGGCTGGAAATAAAACCCCTAACAAAACTGTCCAAAGGATATAGGACTGCTAAACAAAGGACTAATTAAAAGGCAGTTATAATGCTGCCTCATCCAACTCAAAATAGGGCACTAGTCTGTAAGTTAGGGCAGCCTACAGGTGGCACCTACACAAGAGGCAGCAAAACATACACAGGTGGCACTAGCAGCAAGGAGGGTAGCGAGGAGGAGAGGAAGGAAGACAGAAGCTACAGTAGATGGCACCAAGAAGGAGAAAAGCGGCAGCACTAAAACCTCAAACAGCAACCTTACTCAGCAGCTGGCTAGTACAGCACCAATAGAGAAAAGGAAGCTGTAAAGAAGAGAGAAAGGGGGGGCCACGGCACCCATATACCAGCAAGAAGAGAAACCAAGGAGGGCCGAACCCTCTACCAGCAAAACCAAGGTAGGCGCACCTTTCAAACAGCAAGAGAAAGCTCCAAAGAGGATAGACATACCCTCCATCAGCAACAATAAGAGATACCGTACCACCAAACAGCCGTACCCTAACCAAGAACTGAAAAAAGGAGAGGCCGCAGCAAAATTCAGACCAAGAGTAGTGTGAGAGGAAAAATAATGAGTGAGAGAGTGAGGGGTAAGGTTCCTTTTATAGTTTAGGAAGGGGTTTAGAGTTAAATAAATTAACCCTACCTTTTAGGTTTAATTAAAACCCAATTAAAACAAAATAAAAAAATAATTAATATTTTAATTTAAAAATATTAATTAGAAATCAACAAGTCAAAGTGACAAGAAAAGATCAACACCACAATAAACTTTAAGAAGGACGTGGCCTAAGCAAGGAGAGGCAATAAGACAAAGTCAAAGGGGTCTTCTTCAATGGCAAGATGTCCACATAAGTCTCATGATAACTTATAAACTTTCATCATCTCAGCACAAGAGGAATGTCACTGATGTGATCATGTCCTTCTTCTTAACTGCTCCTAGGTCTCATCGACCATCCCGAGAAAGAAGAAGATCACACATCATCTCGTTTTGGCATTTAACAAAGAACCACCTGGTCTCAGACTCTCAGACCAAGATATCCTATAACACATCTAGGGGCCCTAGATCACCACTAGGGTCTTATCCACCGAGGTACACAACCAAGGATCAATCCAAACAAGGATTCCCTGGAACACATCCAGGGACCCTAGAACACATCTAGGGACTTATATCCACCAAGGTACACAACCAAGGATCAATCCAAACAAGGATTCCCTGGAACACATCCAGGGGCCATAAAACACATCTAGGGACTTATATCCACCAAAATACACAATCAAGGATCAATCCAAGCACCGAGCAAGGATTCCCTAGAACACATCTAGGGACTTATATCCACCAAGGTACACAACCAAGGATCAATCCAAAAAAGGATTCGCTAGAACATATCCAAGGGCCCTAAAACACATCTAGGGACTTATATCCACTAAGGTACACAACCAAGGATCAATCCAAGCACCGAGCAAGGATTCCCTAGAACACATCTAGGGACTTACATCATCAAACAGCTTGGTCCTTGACCAAGAGCCCCAGCAATACACCGGGGGCCCTCACTAGGGTCTTTTGCCATGGCTCTAACTGCTTGATCCCATACCAAGAACCCCAGGAGTGCATTGGGGGTGCTAGATCTCAGCTAGGGTCTTATGCCATCCTCTCGGAGAATGGCTCTTGCAGCTGCTTAATTTTAACACACATCAAAGATATGTTTTGGGAAAATTAAGTAATGCATTCAAGCGGTTCTCTCTCCAATTGTTGGTGTACATTTTCTCCTATTGTTGTATGCAGCCTGCAGGTACTAACACTCTTCAACCACTAATGCTTGTGTCCTATTGTTGTAATTGTAAACCTATAGAGACCAACTTCTTGAATACCTATAACAACCACTTTATAATTGTTCTTTTTCTCATTTATAAAGCACTTGCCATCACCAAACGGAAAGTAGGTTCTTCAATCCTAGTCCATACACCTATAATGGACTTCATTGACTCTTCCATCATGCGTCTTCATTGAAATATTTCCTTGACCTTTGACAAGGTATGCTCTGTATACTATGTCTTTTTCTGTCACCTAAGGTGGCAACCTTTTCTCCATGTCTTTCTCTGTCATCTAATGTGGCAACCTTTTCTCCATGTCTTTTTCTGTCATCTAATGTAGCATACCACTCCTTTTTGTGTGGCATGTGCCCAATGGCACTTGAGTACCAAGTTTATATACCATGCACCTTTCAATGCATTTTGCCACATGAAAAGTCTCATGCAACCCAAGCTTCTTGAGAAGTCTCTACATCTTCCACGTGAAATAATGTCATCTACAACTAAATTGTCGATGACTGTGAAAGCTTCCCTATCTCCATCATCACAGGCTGCTTCTTTATCTTCGTCACATTTGGGTCTCTTTTCTTTCCCATCAACAACACTCCATAGTTTTTTTATTACCAGTCTATTACTGACTTTAAATTTATAGATTCTTGCCATAAGGGCTGTGCACATCTGGTAGCATAATTATCCCTTGACCACTTCAAGCCATAACAATTTTTTATCAGTTTCAAAATAAACCCTATGAATAAAATCCACTTATCCATTGCTTTGAGACCTCAAGTCCTGTGCAATCTTTCAACAAACCAAAAAACTCTCCAAGTATCTCCAAGATAACACTCACCACTAACAACATCAACCATAAAAAAGTAGTAATGCAAACTACTCATATATACTAGGAGGTGACTACTTTATGCTCCAGTGCCACAGTCTTTTCTAAAGTGTTGCCTTTGATTTTAAACAAGGGACCATTCGGTGATCTGAGTCGTTGAACAATACATGATGAAACAATGAGTTTTAAGAGAACTTGAAAGCAGGCTTTGACAAGAATTAAATTGATGGACTTTCCTTTGTGTATTTGGATAGATCCTTGCAGCTTCCATCAGTGACGATTCATTGTAATGTAGAAACATTTCCTGGAGAAGAAAGTCATGCATTGTTGATCATCATGTAAAATCATGATGAATCAAGAGCCACCTTAGTCTCAAACTAAGTAGTGACATCTGCAACAAACATCAAAATTGTGGACAATAAAATATTCTCCTTTCTATCCAACTCAGGTGTCATGGAAGTTAATATATGCATTGTTTTCAACAAATGAAATTTTATCTCTCATTCAAAGTTGGCTTGGAGGAAAAAGTTCCCTTGTTCAAAGTCGTTCAAGGTGAATTAGAAAATTATCTACTAAAAACAACCATTCACCTTTTATCCAGAACTAATCGCAGAATACAGAAGGTTTTAAAATGTCCTGACATCAAATCAAATCATGTAAAGTTTGGAGACTAACATACATGGACTGGTTTATGGTATTCCCATGTACATGCAAGAAGTGCTCAAAGTAGAAGCATAAATTTATCTCTCATTCAAAGTTGGCTTGGAGGAAAAAGTTCCCTTGTTCAAAGTCGTTCAAGGTGAATTAGAAAATTATCTACTAAAAACAACCATTCACCTTTTATCCAGAACTAATCGCAGAATACAGAAGGTTTTAAAATGTCCTGACATCAAATCAAATCATGTAAAGTTTGGAGACTAACATACATGGACTGATTTATGGTATTGCCATGTACATGCAAGAAGTGCTCAAAGTAGAAGCATAAATTTATCTCTCATTCAAAGTTGGCTTGGAGGAAAAAGTTCCCTTGTTCAAAGTCGTTGAAGGTGAATTAGAAAATTATCTACTAAAAACAACCATTCACCTTTTATCCAGAACTAATCGCAGAATACAGAAGGTTTTAAAATGTCCTGACATCAAATCAAATCATGTAAAGTTTGGAGACTAACATACATGAACTGGAGCCCGCAGGGGTGTAGACCGATTGGCAAGTGCCGTGTAAATGGAAGGAAATATGTAAAAGAGGTTTCAATTTTGATTCTCACCCCAACTTACTTGGAGGGCATGCTTGCGGGCTGTGCGTTTCTCCCTAGGGGTTATAAGGCAGCTGGCAGGATTCGACCCCGTGTCACGCAAGTACGATACTGCCGTTGTTACCGATTCCCCTTGTAAAAAATAAAAAAAAAACATACATGGACTGGTTTATGGTATTCCCATGTACATGCAAGAAGTGCTCAAAGTAGAAGTATAAATTTGAGATATGTACTTCAATCAGTGGTACACGCTCTTTACAATTCATCTACAATGATTTGAGTAATTCTCCTCTTGGATATATTGAGATTAGGAGCATCTAAATAAAACCGTGTAGCTTCAAGCATTTCAAAGAAATCCCCATCAAGTAAATCAGTGAATATGTATATCATATACGCATATCCCCCAATCTTATTAACACAAATGGTTATTGAAATGCAGAAAACATATCCTGGTTTACCATTGTTTTGATTCTTGAATTCCCTCTTCATACCGGCTGAGGATGCTTCTCATAAACATAATCAAGCATTTCTATTGTTTATAGGTCAATCCAAACTGAATTCGGCAGTTTCAGACTTTGGGCTATCTTATGGTTGTTTATTTTTGGCAATCTCTTCTCTGTTGTAGCATAGTATTTTATGATGGTTTGAAACTTCTTTATATAAATTGAGCAGCTAGAATTTGTTTTCCTCTGCAACTTCTTTTTTCTTCAAAATTATGGAAATCTGTCTTTCCATTAGCAAAAAAAACTCCAAAACATTCTCTTCCGGGTTCTCTTCCAGGGGTCAACTAAGTCTTTTTATACAAATTCACTTCCCAAGTCAAGAACATCTAGACTATTGGCCTAGACGAATAGTCAGAGAACCTTCTGCTTACAATTCTTAGGCAATTGGGAATGTGTCCGTTTATGAGAACGCTGCAAAAAATGCCTTCTGTTACTCTTGTGAAAAGATTGAATTCAGAATGCTCGCCCACTGGTTAATGAAACAACTAGTAACACTGCATTTATTAAGATCACAATCCAAATGACCCAAAATGCCTGCAAAGTGCGCTGCCTGGCATGAAACCTAAGCAAAAGAGATCACCAGGATCATGGGCTAGACACCGCTGTTATTAAGTGCATGGAGTGGCCCTCTGCTGGTCCAATGAGGGAAATTGTGACAACTCCAAAACATGTAATTCACCACCAAGTACTGGTGAAGTCCTGGCATAATTTAAGTTGAGAACCCAAGCCCCAGCGGGACAATCATCATGTGCAAATCCTTTCATTGCAAAGAAGCCAACAAGCAAGCACAACATTCGCCGGGATGTGGTCTAGTGGTGTCTGGTGGTGAGCGGGGACGCTTAGCACCACGATGACGCCGATGCAAATCCCGTTGGGCGTGCCCCACCCATTAAAGGGCGGCTTTAAAGCAGTGAAAAGAGACCACGTTTGTGGTTGTTGCATCAAATTGTTCCCAATAGAGCTCCATGCCCCTCCTTCTAAACAAAGGGATTTCACCAGCATTAAGCAACCCAGAGAACATCACTATATACTCAAAACACAATTGCATCGGTCCTGGAATCGAATTATTTGTCCAAAACATCAAATCTTTTTATTAATTCTCCAGTCAATTTGAAATTCAAGGTTAAAATTGAGGAACAACCTCCCGAACTCGCGATCCAAAATTCCATAACCAATGATTGAAACCAATTGACCATAAACAATTCTTAAACTAGACACCAAAAATGAAAGGAATTCATGCAGGAAGGAAGCCGCATACTTACAAGACATTAGATAAGCGAGACCGATGACGCATATACAGAGCAGCAATGTCCGCTTCTGGGCTTCCTCCACTAGGTCTTTGACTGTCTGTGACTTGGAAGCCATTTTCTTCTGTGGAAAATTCGATCGCCAAAATCAATGGCTAGCACCGAATAATTCCAACCCTACCCTAGCTATTAGGCAATAAACATTGGAAAATTCCCGCAGATCCTTCAAAATTAAACTCCAAAACTATGCTGAAAATGCACTTATTCATGCGCTCGCGGCATGATGGGACTTGGCATATGGATTCAGGGAAGGTTCGGGGCTGAATTCCGTGGATCCTTCGCTGTTTGTATTGAATTTGATATCTGCAATGCCTCTTCTGCTCTGATATTTAGTAAATCATTTCACCGCACGTTAAACGTTAAAGTAGTTAGATCAAAATATGGGTTTGAATTTCTACGCGGTGGGCAGGTAGTTTATGATTCGTTAAGTAAACATTAAAAGGGGAATTGAGGTGCCCCACAAAAATAATAATATTTTTAGGTTTTGAAAGTGTCACCGACCTTAAGTCGTTGGGTTGGTCGTGGGTTGGTCGAGCCCAGTGTTCATATTCCCTTCATTAGGATTTCACTCTTCGTAGTATTTGTCATATTATGTGACACGATATTTACCCAAGTGCTGTTGAGTGTCCAGTTTTTATAAAGTTTAAAGCAAATATTTGCACTTTTTTATTTTTTTTAATATTTTTCATATTTTAAATGAATTAAGTGAATATGTTGAGTGTCCACTTTTATAAAGTTTAAAGAAATTATTTTTTATATTTTATTTTTTTAGATTTTAATTTTTTTCAATTTAAAATTAATATTAAACATATATGTTGCATTACATATCGATCAACACTTGATTGTAAATATATGAGTGGATGTTTTTTGATTTAATTATTAATATTATAATATATATTTTTATTTTTTTAAATGAGTGTGAGAATCTATATTACTATAGAAGGTTATAGTACAAAACAGATGCAGGGACTCCTAGGATCTGTTAGAACAGAAACCAGATCTGGGGTCCCTGTGATACCGTGTCAAAAAATAACAAGGTAGGCTTGGGTCGCCACCCTGGGAACTCGACCCAAACCTCCATAATCTAGTTTTAAAGGAAAAAAAAACTTAATCATAAATAAAACAACGAAAGCCTAAGCATAGTGGGATTAGCTCCTACACCGAGAGACCGGGGGATTAGCTGGTCTTGCGCTAGTCTAGGTTGATGGGGTGCTCCTCATCTCCTTCCTGTCGTGTTGCGTTCTCCTCCCTTCGCTCCACCAGATGTAACTTTTTGATGCACATTGGGGTTCCATTTCTATCGACTGGAGTAATATCTATATAGTGGACATAGCACAGATATAGCTGAAATTGCCCTGCCATCCTCTCCAGTTTCTCCTGCTGGCTTTTCTGGTCCTCCGCAAGTCTTTTTACCCCTGCCTCCAGGTTGTTGAGGCGGTTGAGAAGTCTTGTGCGTTCTTTCTTCTGGTCTCTTGTCTCTGTCCTGTTGGTCTCCCCCCGGTCTGCACACATCTTCCCTATTAGCATTTTGGTTCTCCAGGCTTCCTCCACCGTCCTGTCGTAGAGAGTTGTCCTCGGCTTTGTAGCTCTGGGGTCCCTTATCCCCCCTGCTTCCTGGGTTAGTGTTGTCCAGGCCTTGCCCCTGCGAGTGTTGTCGATTTCTTTCTCCCATCTTTTGATGATCGTCTTCCCCTTTGTGTCCACCTACGTAAGGAAGGTGCTCTTTGCTTCCCTGGCCGCCTGTTCGATTCTTGTGATCCTTCGGGTACTCTGTGGAGGTTCCTTCCCCTGGGGGGCTCTCTTGTTGTTGGTCTTCTTCATGCGTACCATCTTCGCGTGCAGGTGGTAGTTCTTACGTTGAGTTATTTCCCTATTCTGCTTCACCTCTTTCTGGTAAGAAAGGTAGCCCCTGTAATTGCTTTGCTCCGATCTGTGGTTTTTTCGGTTATCCCTTCCTTTATGGAGCCAGTCTGGTTGCGGTTTCGTCCTTGCAATCATGGCTTGCTCATCAAGATGGTCCTTCCGGTCAGTATCCTCTGTTCCATAGCATGTGCACTTGATGGCCTTGTTGTTATCCCTACGCCAGTGATTTGCCCTGTTTGTTGTACACCATTTGTTTCCCCATCCCATAACGGTACTTGGGTGAGGTGTGCTTAGGTTTGGCCCTGGTGAGACATGTCTTCCTTCGTCCTTTGCCCCCTACGGGTTATCTATTATGTTTTCCCACGGGTAGCCTCTGTGCTTCTTTTTATTGACGGGACCGTGGTGCCATGCCTTCGCCTAATGTGTGCTCTGCATCTGCATTTGTAGTCTTGTTTGATTGGTGAGCCGTCAGATTATGCTTGGAACCTACATGCCCTTCTGTGTCTACTGCGCCTCCATTCTTGTTGTTACCTTCCATACTACTCTTGTTGTCCCAGTCTTTGCCGCAAGTTGGGTGCAATCTGCCCAGAATTTACCTTGCAGAATGTTGCTCCAGGTTGTGTCCAGTTCTGGGCTACCGTTATCGACCCCCTCGTTCGCTATTCTATCTGCCAATCCGTTTGCTGACCTCCGGACCCAGCGCAACTCCACTATGATCCCTGTCTGCAAGTGCTCCTGGATTTTTTCCAGTATGTGGGCCAAGTGCCAGTGCCTCTGGATTTTTCCCATTCTGGTACCGTTTTGGAATTTCCTTACTGTGTTGATGACCAGCATGGAATCTCCTTCCACTATGGCGTTCATCATCCCCTCCCGGCTTAGAATCTCCAGGCCAGCCTCCAGGGCTCTGAATTCTGCGGCGTTATTGGTTGAGTTGCCCAGACTTCCAGCATACAACCATATGATGTTCCCTTTACTGTCCCTGATTACGCCTCCCAAACCTGATCTCCCTGGGTTGCCTTTCGTCGCCCCGTCGAAATTCAGCTTGAGGGACCCTGGGGGGGAGGCGATTTCCAATTGCACTCACCTATTTGGAGTTGCAGTGGTTGTTTGTATTGCTTAGGGCTGCGTCCACCGTTCAGGTGGAAGACCTCTAGGACTCAAGAATCCTAATCAATGGGTTGCACTCTACCTACCTGGCAGTTGCAGCTCATCATCGTCTCTCATATCATGGAGGTTATTGCTTCTTTGATCTTCCCTTATGGCCAGCTTTGGTTTCTGAAGATGCGTTGGTTCCTTTCCTTCCATATCGACCATATGATCATTCCTGGGGTGAGGATCCAGCAGAGGTTCACTTCTTCTTATTCACTGTAGTTCTCTTTCTAGAGATTGATGGTTGCGGCAATGTTACCTCGCACTGGCGGAAGATACTTGCCGCCCAATCCCACAGTTCTGCAGTGTAAACACATTCGTCGAGGAGATGGTTTGTTATTTCTTCCTAGGTTTGACAAAGGTGGCATATTGATGGACCAGTGAATCCTCTTTTCCTTAGGTTATCCCAAGTTAGGATGATATTGTGTATTATTAGCCATTGGAAATTTTTTATCTTTGGCCATTGGGGGTTGTTCCAAAGCTTATCCCAGTATTGTGCTAGGTCATCTTGGTCGAGGTTTATCATATAGTGTCGGACTTCTTTCAGGTTGAAATCCCATCCATCCTTTTGTCCCCGCCTCAACTGGTCCTCTTCATCTGTGACTGTTATATTCCGTCTTCCCAGTTCCTCCTCCACCTCTTTTACTGTTGTTGTGGGTATATCGTTGTTCTGTGGAATAATCTTGTCCCAGATTCTCCATTTGTTGCGGTCTGTTTCTTGTTTCCAATATTGATAGACGTTGAGTTTCCCTTGCATGATGAGGTCTTCTTGGAGTATCCCTCTATCTGGGTTTTCCATCCTTGGTTCTTGTTGCCAAGCGTCATCCCATAATCTGGTTGTTTTGCCATTCCTGATTTCCCAAAAGTTATGTGTCTGAATCCAGGTTTTGTTGCGCCAAGCTAGGTTCCAAATGGCCAAACCTTCCTTGGTTCCTCCGAAGCGTATTTTGTCCTGGTCGCTAATGTCTGGGGCGTACTTTGACTTCCACAGGTTTACCCAAGGTGTTGTAGTTTCTTTTACCCAACGCCACCATAGTTTCGCCCCATATGCATTATTGGTCACTTGTGGATCTAGTAGCCCCAGGCCTCCTTTGCTTTTTGGCCTGCGGACTTCCTCCCAGGCCACCAGGGCCCATTTTTTCTTTGTTTTCGTACCTCTCCACAGGAAGTCCCTCTGGATGGCTCTTATTTTCTGTAGGATCCCCTGTGGCGTGGGGAAGACTGACATCATAAAGGTTGGGATTGGTTGTAAAACAAACTTGGTTAGGATTAGTCTGCCTGCTAGGTTGAGGGATCTATACGTCCAATTTTGTACTCGCTCCTGTAACATGTTTATTACTCCTTCCCAAGTTGACATCTTATACACTTTGTCTGTCAGTGGAACCCCTAAATACTTGGCTGGGAGTGTTTTTTGTTCAAATCCTAGAATGTTGGTCAAATATTGTTGGATAGCTGGATTGGTATTAAAGAAAAAGATCATTGACTTGGAGTGGTTGATCTCAGTGCCCGAGGCTTCCCCAAAATCTTATAGGATTCGTTTGTAGGCTTTAGCTTCCTTGACCGTGGGTATGTCGTGGAGTAATGTGTCATCTACACATTGTTGGTGGGTTGAAGTAGGGCAGTTTTCGAAAGGTTTAAGCCATGTTATTTCCCCAGTTGCGGTTGCGCTCTTTATGCTCCGGATGAGGCCTTCCATCATCAGGATGAACAGGAAGGGGGGATAGTAGGTCTCCCTGTTTGATTCCTCTCGTGGGCCATAAAGGTTTGGCCGGGGCTCCATTGATTAGTAGCGAGTAGCTTGTTGTGGATACGAGACTGACAATCCAGCTGATCCAGTGCTGGGAGAAACCAAAGGCTTCTAGAGTCTTGACCATATAATGCCAGCTAATTTTATCATCAGCTTTTACTAGGTCCAGTTGTATTAACATTCCCCCCCCTCTTCTGAAGTTTTAGGTTGTGGATGATCTCATGGGCCTAGATGATGTTGTCCATTATTTGTCTTCCTTCCACAAAGCCTGCTTGTTCTTGCGATATCAGGGAAGGTAGGAGGGGTTTCAGTCTATTTGTTATTACTTTGGAGATGATCTTATAAATCACATTGCAGAGCGATATAGGCCTGTACCGATCAGGGGTTTTGGCTTCATTTTCTTTGGAGATTAGTGTGATCATGGTGGCATTTAGTGCTTTAAGGATGGAGTCAGACCTTCTAAAGCCTTCTATTACCATATATACGTCCTGTTGGACAATTTCCCAGCAGGCTTTGAAGAACTCCACTGTGAAGCCATCTGGACCTGGTGCTTTCCCACTGGGCATTTCCTGGAGAGCTTGGTCAACTTCTTCCTTGGTGATAGATTTGTTCAGGAAAATGTTTTGTTCCTCGGTGAACAGGCATGGAATATGTTGGGTTATCCTCTGAATGGCCTCTGATCTGTCTTGGTGGGGTTCTTGGGCTATCCCGTGGAAGTGTTTTGCCGAAGCGTTTTCAATCTCCTAATGTGACTCACGCTCAATTCCATCATGGTCCTTGATCTTCAGAATTTTGTTGTGGGCTCTTCTGACCATGGTTGTTCTATGGAAGAACTTGGTGTTCCGCTCTCCCTCCTTTAGCCATCGGATGCAGGACTTTTGACGCCAAAGTGTTTCTTCCTGCTGGCATTGCGCCTCCCATTCTTGGGTCATCTGGAGCTCTTCCTTTTTCCGGTCCTCCATATAG
The DNA here is from genome assembly GCA_032191745.1 of Picea mariana. Classification (NCBI taxonomy): domain Eukaryota; kingdom Viridiplantae; phylum Streptophyta; class Pinopsida; order Pinales; family Pinaceae; genus Picea; species Picea mariana. The sequence goes on from JASDQU010588484.1 coordinate 45,043, forward strand.
CCTTCCAGCATGCAGGTTTCTTGGAGTTTTTTCATTCTTTCTTCTATATCGTTTTTCTCTTTGTTTATATTCCCAAAGGTGTCCCTGTTCCACTCTTTGAGTTTTTTTTTTTTATGTACTTAAGTTTTTTGTGAAGTTTGAACATCTTTGTCCCTTTCTCCAACTGTTCCTCCCGCCACCACTGTTTGATTCTTTCCTTGAAAGTCGGGTGATCAATCCAGAATTTCTCGAATCTGAAGGGTCTATTCTTTGGTGTTNTTCTTGGAGTTTTTTCATTCTTTCTTCTATATCGTTTTTCTCTTTGTTTATATTCCCAAAGGTGTCCCTGTTCCACTCTTTGAGTTTTTTTTTTTTATGTACTTAAGTTTTTTGTGAAGTTTGAACATCTTTGTCCCTTTCTCCAACTGTTCCTCCCACCACCACTGTTTGATTCTTTCCTTGAAAGTCGGGTGATCAATCCAGAATTTCTCGAATCTGAAGGGTCTATTCTTTGGTGTTGTTTGGAAGCCTGCTTCCAGTTGCACCGTCAAATCCACCCCAGGGAAGGATGTTGCAATCTAAGGTTATCCCTTACATCATGATTGACTTTGATATAAGGAATCTATCGAGTCTTGTAGCTACCTAAAATTGGGTCATTCGTTTATTATTCCAGGTGAACTGGCCATTCTTGGTTTGGAGATCTGCCATCTCCGCTCCGTCTATAAAATTTGAAAAGTCCTTTGCATCCCGATCCAATGTTCTCGTACCACCTTTCTTCTTCGCCACTGAGGTAATGATGTTGAAGTCCCCTGCCAGGATCCAGTGGAGGTTGGTGGATCAGGCTTTTATATCTTCTAGGTCTCGGATCATTCCTCTCTTTTCCTCTGGCCCTTGGGACCCATACACATTTGTGCAGAGAATCTCCTCCGTATTTCCAATGACTTGCATGCATACTGTTAGGGTGTACTTGGTTGCTTCGGCTGCTATTAGATTTATAATTTGTGGGTTCCACAAGGTGAGGATGCCACTTGACCTTTGGTGGTCTTCGATGGCTACCATCTTGTACTTGCACCAGTGTTGTTTACTTATTGCCTCCATTCTGTCTGTAGTGCATTTCGTCTCTTGAATGAAACAAAGATCCAGTTGTTCCTGTTTTAGTTTATTCCTAAGGATTCTTTGCTTTCTTGGGTTGTTTAGGCCTCTTATATTCCAGGTTATAACGTTCATTTAAACATGTGGGGGGGAAGTGGGGAAAGAGTTTCTTGATCTTACCTGAATTTATCAACAACGCTCCCAGCTCCTGTAATGCTACGTTGTTTGATTTCCTACCTTTTTTCCTCCTCGTCTGCTTGGGTGATAGTTATGGTTGTCCCTCGCTAGCTTTAAATCCTAGGTGTACTATCTCCCCGTGTGTGCGTTTTTGTTCTCTGGCTTTGGCTTCCTCCCATAGGAGAAACAGGTATTGGATGCGGTCAAGTTACTTTGTTCGTACATTGTCAACTCCCTGCCTTTTTCATTGTTCCAACATGTTCGGAAGGTCTATCCCTTCCCTTTCCACCAAGTCCCCGAGGTCGGGGTCTTTTATGCCTACTTCGCTCGGGGTCATATCTGCATCTCCCTCTGCATCTTGCATGGCGGTGTTGTCATCTTTTGTTTCTCCATCCATCGGGGTTGCGCAACTCCTTTGCGTTGTCATGTTGCTTGGTCGATGGGTAGGCTCTTTTGATGCTTGGTCATTGACTTCTTGAACTTTTGCTGAGTCACTTTCGTTTGTTGTCCCTTTGTTTATTTGGTCCCTTCCTTCCATTTTATTCCGGGTCTCCTGGTTATTTCCTACCGAGGTTTTACTTTGCTTTTTGTTTGCTCTGTTCCTGGGGTTCGGTGTTATAAACCCTTCCTCATCTTATTGTGTTTTGGGATTTGTCGCTTCCTCCTTTTTATTAAGAGGACATTCTCTGATCAAGTGGCCATGCTCATGGCATCTTCTGCATCTAAAGGGGATTTGTTCGTAATCTATGTTTTGGATCCATTCCTTATCCCTAAATTCCAGACTTATGGCTTTTGGGAGTGCTCCTGAAACATCCATCTCTATGCAGATTCTTGCATACGATGTGCATCTTCCTTTTAGAGTGGCTTCTGAGGTCTTCACATATTTCCCCAGTTTGTTTCCTATTGCTTCAAAGGTAGAGGGAAACCAGTAGTCTAAGGGTAGGGAATAGAATCTCAGCCAGACTGGTACCTTTTTGAACGTTTCTTTTTATGGGGAGAAATTTTCTTTCCAAGGTTGCATGTACAATCCCATTGAGGCATGGAAGTATGGACCTCCCTCGAAGACTCTATCCATGTCCTCCAGGTTCAAAAATATTGCTGTGAAGAAACCCTTCGAGTCGAGGTGGAGCTCCACTTCTCCATTTGGCTTCTAGCGATATTTGATCCAGTTGCGCAAAGTTCTTTCAGTGTGCCATAACCCCATGAACTTGCATATGAGCACATGCGTCTTCATCTGGTCCCTGTAGAGTTGCATTTGTGGGTCCTCCAGTATCACCTTGGGTATCATTGCAGTTTTGGGCTTGCATGGGTTGCACCCTTCTATCTCGTTAGCCTTCGCGGTCTCGTGCGCCTCATTCTGGGTTTCTTTATCATCTTCATTTGTGGTCTCATTTTTGTCATGGCTTCTTTCTTGATGCTTCCCTGGATTTGATCCCGAGGTTCCTGTCGCTAGTGCCTTGAAAACTTTGCCTCTTGGTCCTTTCCCTCTGTCCACCACTACCTGTTTGTATGAGGGGGTCCCCTTACC
>JASDQU010588484.1:48060-58157 GCA_032191745.1 Picea mariana
TCATCATCATCATCATCATCATCATCATCATCATCATCATCATCATCATCATCATCATCATCATCATCATCATCATCATCATCATCATCATCATATCTAAAAAATATAGATTTTTTATTTTTTAATTAATACTATATATAAATCACATTTAATTTAATTTTTTTTTAATTAATATTGTATATAAATTTCAGATTTTATATCTTTTGGATATTGAATGTAAATCAATAAATGTCATCTTAATTATTATTGTGTAACATAAAGTTTTTTAATTGAAATTGGAAAATAATATATTAAATGGAAGTGTTATTATATAGAAGTAAAAATTCAAAAGATTTATGATATACCAACTTATAAAATATAAGTGTTCTTGTGAATGGAAGAAAAGGGAGTGATCTACTCATTCTCCTACCATAACTAAGACTAAATGTTGTTTCATCACATGATTAAATTATTCTCCTGCCATAACTAAGTTTTCTTTTTCAGATGAAAAAATTCCTCTATTATATTTGAGAATATAATAAGTTCTCATAATCAGTACATCGATGAAAGAAAATTTGCAAACTAGTCAAATCTTTCACCGGGCTATTTGTCATCAAAAGCCAAAATATGTTGGCAAAGAGATTGATAAGCTAAGGAATTGCTGAAAATTAATGGTACACAAAGTAAATAAGACTATACTGTGACTGCACTCAAGTAGAAGTTCAGAGATAAGAATGCGAATGTGCAAAATTAAATTTTCTATCAAGAAAGTGCTCTAGTCCTATAAAATTTTAAAAGCAAGCATAGGTCCCTCATGACCATCCAACCAATGGTTGAAGAAGAGCACTCCTGCATGTTTCAATAATGTTGACTTTGAAAGAAGATCCGCTTCCCTGTTATATTCTCGAGAGGAATGTGAGAAAGTCAGATCCTTAAAAAGGCACTTAAGTATGTTGATTCTATCTTTCCAAGCCAAGAGAGTGTTGATTTGCAAATTTCCTTGATTATTCAGCCAGTTAATAATCACTTTCGAATCCCCGATCATGTGAAGATTTTCTATGTGTAGTTTGGAGGCCAAGTGTACGGTTGCCCAGGCACCCAATAATTCTGCCCTTGTGTTGGTGCCAGGGCCACAACAAAGAGTCCACTTATAAAATGAGTTTAAACTAAGTTGTATTAATCCACCTGCACCACTCAGTGCTCCATTTTGTTGTGCTGCACCATCAAACCACCCCGTCAGATAAACATAAGAGAGGCGTGGTCTGACTAAAATATTTTTTTTGAAAGTGTCCGCGTAGATATCTTCCCAATTTTTAAAAATCCCAATGGCTTTGAAAGCTACAACAGAGGGAGAGGTTGTCCTGTTTTCAAAGATTTTATAATTTCGAGCCAACCAAATAAACCATATAACCAGAAGAGGAAGAGATTTATAATCTCTTTCTATCGTTTTCCAGTGGTCTAGGCAAGTGAAAATTGTGTTCCCTGTCCATAAATAAGATTAAAGGTTGTCTCATCACATGACTAAATTCTAACAAATTGCCAACACAAAACAATGCAAAAACAACACATAATTATTTTGTATGTGGGACTCTTCTTCCACAAAACATGAGAGTGTCCACATTTTGTTTGAGTTTCAACCATAATTTTTTATTTTGTATCTTTCTCTCTTTTTTGTTGGCTTGATTTCCTTCTCCTTATTAATGGAGCAGAGGGACGCAAGTCTTTTCTCAAAACTTGTACAAAGGAAGGGGAACCAAAATTATCAAGGTTCTTCACATCTCCTTCCTCCATTTCTTCTTTTGATTCACGCTCATCTACTTCTGGATCCTTCTCTTGAGGAGGAGTCGATACCTCGTATGGAGTATCTTTCGTGATAAGTGGCGTTGAATTCTATGTTTCCTTTTGAACTTTCACTGATGGTTCAGGATGAACCTTTGGATTTTTTTGTTCTACTTCCTCTTGATCTTGAAGGATTTTAAATATGTTACTAATGAGAGTAGATAGACCTAACTAAGGCTTCTTTGTAGGCTAAGATCCCTCAGGTTGTTGCTTCTTGCACCTTCTAGGTGTTGGTTTGAATGTTTCTTGCTTGTTACTTTTCTAGGAGGTGAACCTCCTTCAAAGGGGGTTGTAATTCTTGTATACTTGGGTAGCTCTTTGCGAAGTGGCCATACTTGTGGCAAGATTTACACTTGAACAAAATATGTTTGTAATCAAGGGCTTGAAGATGACTCTAGCCTCCCATACTGAATTGAATCTCTTTCTGGAGGTCCTTTTCTAAGTCCACTTCTACACACATTCTAGCATAGATATATATTCCTCGTTTTATCTCAATTTGGTCAATGTAGCAACCTATCTTGTCTCCAATAGTTTTGAGAGTGGATTTATCCTAAACGATAATGGGACATGCAGAAGCCTGACTCATACAGGGGAAATGAGATTTCCATATCTCGGTCAAAATCAAGGCTCTGGTGGGAAATAAACATTCCCTTAGAACCCATGAAATATGGGCTTGGTCTAAAAAAATATAATGTCTCTCCTTTTTATTATCAAATAAGAACAAATAAAACCCCTTTCCAGAGTAAATAATTTGACTTGGAATATCCCAATGTCTCAAGGTTCATAACTAAATTACTCAAGGGTTGGGCCATAGGCCTATAAACTTTCCGATTAAAACATGTTTATGCAGTGAATTGGCTTTATATTTTATCTTTAGAGTCAAAATATCTAGCTTAGGAATGTCTTATGTCCTTTTGTGAAATATATTCTTTATTATGCATTTATTTCCTATGAATTTTAAAGATTTAAGTAGCCCCATGGGATTGTAAATGTCTTGAACCTGCACATAATAGATCTAGCTAGCAAATGACATACACAGTTTGCAGAGAAAATATGAGAAAAGAGAAGCAAGAGAGAAAGAATGGAAGGATTTTCATTAACCAAATGAATGAATGATAATTTACACATGATATACTATGTATAACTCAACTAATGTGCACTAGAGGAGAAGCCAATGTGACATAGTGGTGGTATAGAGTGATATGGACACACACCAACAATTACGGGAGTAAACTGCCACCTAGCCTAGTCACTCAGGCAATTACGAGAGTAAACTACCACCTAGTCTAGTCTCTTAGGCAGTTACATAAGTTAACTGCCACCTAGTCTGAGTTAACTAGTCTCTTAGTCTTCAATTAACTAATTGAAACAAACTGAAGTGACGAGGAGATCAGGGAATCATGAGTAATGTGCTAGTCTGGTGATGATCCCAAGGACAATGCGCATTAGTTGGTGATGATCCCAATGTGGCATCTAGACTCCACTCAACTGATCAAATTGAAGTGTGAATTGAAGAGAATATTATCCTAGAGGTATATTCTCCCTAGACTATAGGAGACTAAATAATGACTAGTAAACATAGGGAAAACCTTAGGAAAAAGAATTCCTAGGTGTGTGTGAAGTATCTCCAACACCCCCCCCTAAACATCACTATGGTGAAAATAAATAATGGGTCCCGGCAATGAGGCCATGTTAGGTACCCAAATACAAAAGATACACTGAAATAAACGAGGAAAGAGGGAAAACCTCATGGGAAAACTCCCCTCAAAATACAATGTATGTAAAAAGAAGAATTGACAATTGCTAGGAAACCGTGTCCTTCACTCCAAGACGACTGTGCAAAGAATGGAACTTTTGCTCAGTGTAGGTCTTGGTGAAGATGTCTGCAGTCTATTTTGCTAAAGGACAGAACTGTAGGTCAATGATCCCCTTGTGTACTAAGTCCCGGATGTAGTGCATGTGGATCTCAATGTGCTTCATCCACTGCCTCTGAATTGGATCTCTATAGAACTTCAGAGTGCTCTGGTTGTCACACCATATGATCCAGGTGGATATTGGGGGCCACCCGCCTATTCCTCTTGGACCCCCACCAATGTTTCTTTCAGTTTTTCAGTTTCCTTAATTGTAGCACAATTTACTATTTTGGTAGTTTTTCGGGTCCTGAACTTCTGGAGCCGTTTTGAGGCCCTAAACAACGTTTTTTGGGCATCAAACCTCCGACGAGTATGAGTTTGTTTCGGACTTGATATTCATTGTCAGCAGTTGTATTCCTCGGATAGATATTTCTAACGATGTATCATGTGCTTCAAACGGAGATAATATGCCAAAGTTACGACCCTGGGAAATTGATATACCAATTTACCCCGACGGGGCCCATATTTTGGCGTTTCATCTCCTAGGGTTAGGTTTTTGGATGTTTAGGGTTTTCCATTGTTTCTCAATAATATATAGGCCTTCGAGCCTCATTGTAACACATAGTTCATAGGTCTGTAGCCGCCACATCTCTTCTCAGAGATAAGCTACGAGCGCCCTAGCTAGTTTATTTCCATTCCGTTTGTAAACAAATCTCAGTTCTTCGCTATTAATGAAATGAAGTGTTGTTTTCGCTACATCTTTGTATTTACGATTATTTGTGTATTCTGTTGCGTTCCTGAATGCCCAACTCAGTGATAAAATGTTGTAGCCACATAGCCTGAATGGTTATGTTAACTACCCCTCTGTACTCTACCTCGGTTGAAGATAAAGAAATAGCAGCAAGCTTCTTACTCGACCAAAAAATAGGCCCGGAACCAAGACTGAGTGAGTAACCAGACGTGGACTTGCGATCAATGTTATCGCCAACCTAGTTAGAATCAGTGAACCTGATGAGGTCCAATGCAAATTATGTTGCATAGTGAATCCCAAAGGTGATGGTGCCATGTATGTATTGAAGGATACGCTTTGCAACCTTCCAATGTAGCTCATGCAGCTCCTGCATGAACTTAGAAACTTCTCCAACTGCATAGGAGAGGTCTGGTCTGGAGTGTGTGAGATATAACCAGCTCCCCACTATCTGTTTGTACAGTGTGTTGTAAACCAGTGGAGTTTCCCCGCCATCCTGAAGTCTGACTCTTGATAGGAAAGGAGTCGGGGCAGACTTGCAGTCTATCATGTGAAATCTCTTAAGGAGATCTCGTGCATACTTGGCCCGAGACAATTTGATGCCCGATGCATCCTGACTGATCTCGAGTCCAAGGAAGAAATGTAGCGAACCCATGTTCGTCATCAAGAACTAGTCATGCAAAATCCTCTTAACAACAACAATCGTTCAAGTCAAGCAACCGATGATCAATAAGTCATCAATATACAAAACTAGGGGTAGAAGTGAATCAACCGTCCTAAGCATGTAAACATTCAGGTCTAACTTACAATGTACAAAGTTCTGTGACAACATGTAGGAGTCCATCTTGGCATACCATGCCCTCGGGGCCTACTTGAGGCCATAAAGAGACTTCTTCAATCGATAGATCAAAGATGAATCCTACACAAGTCCCCAGGGTTGCTCCATATAGATCTCCTTGGAGAGATCGTTGTGAAGAAATGCATTCCCTTGGCTATCGCAATGTCAAGTGTCAAACATATGGAATCCATCTTCACTACTAGAGCGAAGGTATCATCATAGTCAATGTCGTGCACCTCTTGAAAGCCTTTGGAAACTAGCATGGATTTGTATCTACTAACTTGTCCATCTACTACACTCTTGGTCCTATAGACCCACCTACACCTGACAAGTTTCCTTCCTGAAGGAAGGGGAACCGGATCCTAAGTCTGGTTCTCGAGGAGGGAGTTGTACTCCTCCTGTATGGAGGATTCCCAAAAGGGATTTCCAGCAGCCTCGCCATAGGATTGTGGATCTGTAGACTGAACCAAGAAAAGATGCATGGGTGGCATTGGTTCAGTGGCAGTGACGGCAAGAGGAGGCTCCTCGAAATTAGATCAAGTCCTCCTAGTATCAATTGTATCCCCAACAAGATCTCTTACATCCTGAAGAGTAGTCTTGTCCCACTTGGGCCTCGGTTCTAGTTCTGCATCTGCATGCAATGAATCTGCATCTGACTGTACTGACTCTATATCTGGATCATCCGAATGCTCTGAATGAGAACTCCCATCTAAAGAAGAGTCGGCATGTGCATGCTCATCATCTCTTACAGGTGGAAGAACAAAAGTGTCTACATGCAGTTGTTGAGGTACATGCGAGATACTTTCCACGAATTGGACACTACGCTCAATGATGATTTGGTCTAAGGAAAGATCAATGATCTGTATCCCTTCACACCACCCAACAAAGATACACTTTGTGCTCTGTGGATCAAGTGCCTTCTTTTTCTCAGAGGGAATCATGGCCCATTCACGTGAACCAAAAATACAGAAGTGGGTCACTTCCAGTTTGAGGCCGCTCTAAGCCTCGTAGGGGGTCTTAGCCTTGACAGATCTATGGGGAGATCTGTTTTGGATGTAGTTTGCACAATTAAGTGTTTGAACCCATAATCTCTATGGAAGTGACTTTGCATGTAGCATGGAAGATTCCATCTCTTTTAGAGATCTATTTTTCCACTCAACAACTTCATTTGTTGTGGAGTATAAGGAATCGTGCGCTGCAACCAAATATTGGCCTCAAGACAAAGATTTTGTATCTCATGGTTGACATACTCCCCCCCATTATTTGTTCAAAAGGATTTAATCTTCTTTCCTAACTGTGTTTCAACAAGGGATTTGAAATCTTTGAGGTGTTGAAAGACCTCTAATTTCTGCCTCAGAAATAAAGTCCATGTGAAGCATGAGAAATCATCAACAAAAATGAGCACATACCTTGCTTTATTGATTGATGAATGCAGAAAAGAGCCCATGAGGTCACTGTGGATCAGATCTAAAGGAAATGAAGCCTTCTTAGTCTTTCCTTTGTCGAATGTCTCTTGAGGGTGTTTTCCAAAAACACATCCCTCACAAATTCCTTTGGAGAAGTGGATGTCAGGTAGACCATCAACCATTCCATGCTTGCTAAGTTGTTGCATATATCTGAAATTTAAATGCTTGAACCTTTCGTGCCATATCCTACTGCTTTCATTAGCATGGGTAAGCAGTAATGCAAAATCTGGGTCAATAAATTTAGAAAATGCGTAGAGTCTGGATTGATGATTTACCTCACTAGTAGGAACCTTGGAATTGGTTTGCATGTCATAGATATCCATTGCATTAGGTCTGAATATGAATCTCTTTCTGGTGCCGAAGTTTGTCATCTGATACACAGAGAGAAGATTGACAGAAAGTTTGGGAACGTGTAGCACATTCTCGAAGCTTCTGTTTATGAGTTCAATTCTTCCTTTGTCGGTGACCTCGACTGGAGAGTTGTCCCCCATCAGAATACGAGGACCTTTGCATGCAACCAATGAAGAGTAAACTTCGTTTTTGGTTGTACCTGAATCTACGATCCAAGCATCAAGAGAGGAGTTGATGGCAATCAAAGCATGGCTAGAATTGCCTTTCTTGGGATTTTGATCTTTTGGCTTCTTCTTCTTGGCACCCTCGGGGATGTGATCTCCAAGGTTGTTTTGTTGAACTAGTATTTGGGCCATTTGATCTATTTGTTTCTGCATGCAAATTCTGGATGGAATCCTTTATGGCAATAAGTGCATTTCTCCCCTTTTCTTCCCTTTCCATCTTTGGATCCGGAGGCTTCGTTGAAGGGTTTTGAGTACCCTTCCTTCTTTGGATTTCCATGTGCTTTCCTTTTGTCTTTGTCTTTAGATTTCTGATTTTGATGACCGCTACCATCTTTCACAGTAAGTGCATGCGCCTTTGGGCCTTTGATTTTGCCCATGTTGATAAGCTTGTTTTGCTCTTATGTCAGAGATTCAATAAAGACCTCAAGAGAGGGCATCTTCCAAGTGGCTCCAAAGGCGAGCCTAACTAAATGAAATGTGGATACAAACACTGAGTATTTCAGACCAAGTTTGGAAAGAATGGTGAGAAACATCTGTTTCTCCTCCTTATATTTATCAACCCCTCAAGCCTTGAGTTGCGACAACATATCCTTATATTTGGTAAAGAAACCTTGGAGATTGTCGAAGGTTTTTGGATCCAAAGTGAGCAATTCCACCTCAAGCATGTGTCCCCTCATCTCGTCCTATTTGCCAAAAATCCTTTCCATGGTGGTCCAGGATTCATTGGGGGTTTTACAGGAGGATATGTGGAAGAGGAGTTAAGAAGAAATGAGACTGCAAATAATTCCAAACTTCATCCATTTGATTCAGATACTTGGATTTTTCTATGGTTGATGTGGGTTCGGTGTCTCTGTCCATCGTTAACATGTATAATCCTCCGCCTTGAAGATGCATTATCATCTTCTCCTTTCATGCAAATAAATTGTTCTGTGTAAGAATGAATTATTTTGGGAATTCCATTTTTCCTGTGTCTTCAATCTTCGGTACCTACAAAAAAAATATGGTGTGTCTTTTTCCTAGCAATCTGTCGGCTCTGATACCATGTAAATGTGTTGAACTTGCACATAATAGATCTAGCTAGCAAATGACATACACAGTTTGCAAAGAAAATATGAGAAAAGAGAAGCAAGAGAGAAAGAATGGAAAGATATCCTTAACCAAATGAATGAATGATAATTTACACATGATATACTTTGTATAACTTAACTAATGCGCATTGGAGGAAAAGCCAATGCGCCATAGTGGTGGTCTAGAGTGATCTGGATACACACCAACAATTACGAGAGTAAACTGCCACCTAGCCTAGTCTCTCAGGTAGTTATGGGAGTTAACTGCCACCTAGTCTGAGTTAACTAGTCTCTCAAATTTCAGTTAACTGACTAAAACAGAGTGAAGTGAGGAGGAGATCAAAGAATCATGAGTAATGCGCTAGTCTGGTGATGATCCCAAGGACAATGCACATTAGTTGGTGATGATCCCAATGTTGCATGGTGACGATCCTAATGTGGCATCTAGACTCCACTCAATTGATCAAATTGAAGTGTGAAATGAAGAGAATATTCTCCTAGAGGAATATTCTCCCTATACTATAAGAGATTGAATAATGACTTGTAAACATAGGGAAAACCATACGAAAAAGAATTCCTAGGTGTGTGTGAAGTATCTCCAACATGGATAAAACAGTTAGTGAGACGTGCACACACTCCCTCGGTACGGGGGGAGGTCACAAGTTCAATCCTTTTATCCTTGGGGTTGCGGTTTTGCACCCTTACCATCCACGAATGTGGGGACGTATTGGTGAGTTTTCCGCGCCTATTTTCCCTGGTGAAAAAAAAAATTGAAAATTTGAGTAATGAAGAAAAAGCTTCCTCCTCAAATATGTTGGGCTCATCCATACTCCTCACTTCTTAAAGCGCTAATTGATATTCTACCAAGCTACAAGCTTAACATCCTAGAGTGTGGCGGAGAAGCGACATTACGTAGTATGGAGCTTCTCGAGGAAACATTCTCAAGGCAACAACAACTACAATGAACCCTAGTTGCTCGATCGATGACTACCTGCACTCATTCCACCTCTATCCGATTAGAAGCTCCATGTTGTACTTAACAAATCTTAAAAAAATATTAACTACTTCAAAATTACTTTATTATAATAAGTATTTACCCCTAGCACCCTAATAAATGGAGTTTCCTTTAATTGAAATTCTTTACATTCTATGCGTTAGTTTTTTATTACATGAAGCATAAAAAAGAGCATCTCTGTTGATATTGCTAATGTGGAAATTCTTTACATTCTATGTATTAGTTTTTGTATGACATGAAGCATAAAAAAGAGCATCTCTTGGGTTGCCAACAAGTTTTTATGTTGATATTGGTAATGTGATGCGTTAGTTTTTTATTACATGAAAGCATAAAAAAGAGCATCAAATTATGTTGATATTGCTAATGTGGAAATTCTTTACATTCTATGCATTAGTTTTTGTATGACATGAAGCATAAAAAAGAGCATCTCTTGGGTTGCCAACAAGTTTTTATGTTGATATTGGTAATGTGGAAAGTTGAGTGTTGGTTTTGGATTTTTAGGAGATCAAAATGGAAAGTGAAAATGAAAGTTAATGTGTGTGAGTATTTAAAATATTGATTTAAAGAAATTATGTTTTTTAGTTATTAAATAATAAAAAATAAAATATGTAAATAAGAATTATTTTGGTATTGTAAATCAATTTTTAATATTATAAAATCAAATTGTATTAATTGTATTTGAGAGTGTTCAATTTATTTTTGCATTAAAAGTAATAA
>JASDQU010588485.1:14004-24818 GCA_032191745.1 Picea mariana
AGAACCTTCTCTCGATGACCGTACTAGTTGGTGATGAAATCCAATGTCGTGTGATCAAGTCAAGAAGGGGAGGGGATATGGTGGAATAGTTACAATGGCAACCTGCTAAACAGACTTACACCTGGGTGCAAGATTCCACGCAGTAATTGTGGATTTACCCTCCAAGGAGCCCGAGTGAGTTTGACCAATGTCTGCTCCAGGTACAATGAGACTTCCCTTCACTGTCACCTTGTGTGAGACCCTAAAGATTATGGCCACTAAGGTTACCAACTTGCATTCATCCCCTGGGCGGGAACAATCAACGGTCCAGTCCAAACGTATGAGCAGGGTATCTAGCCTGAAATGAACTTGAAAGGCTTCCACTCAGTAATTGTGGATTTACCTTTAAGTGATCCCCATAATACGATATGACCACTACAATTAGTCAAACCAAGGAGGGATAATCTTCGTAGCTCTCCCAAATGCGACCTCGTGTGTAACCCCTGTGTGAGAGGGGGATCCCAGGTAGACTTATACAACAATTGGATTTCACTCTCCCTAACTCAGGATGCTAATGTTTTTTTTGGAAACTTTGGAGAGTTACGCTCATAGCCTAATCCAAAGTACTATTCCTAGTCTATAGTTGGTGGAGGATCCTAGAAAAGAAAATGTTTTAGATAATTTTTAATTAGCATTCATTTTATAGCTTTTCTTTACTCAAAAAGGGGTGCATGGAAGTGAAAGGGATGGAATTATGACTCAGTCTCCAAAAATGCATCAAATATGATAAGCATTCATTTCTTTTCGATGAACATCTATTTAAGGGAGGGAGAGAGAGTTCTTTTCACTAACAAGCACAAATAAGGAATGTCCTCAAACAAATCTTCTTCAATCAAATCCGATGTGGCACTAAAACTTTTTGAAAATACCTTCTAATATGCAAAATCAATCATGAAGATGTCTCTTTATTGTTTGTATGTGAATAATGATTAATTCAAAACAACACTCATCTTGCTAATTATCTTTTTGGATCAATGAAAATCAGACCAACACAAGCAGATTTCGTACAAACAATACACCCTCTCGTTGTGATCAAAAAAAGAAGTGAAAGAAAAGAAAAAAAATTAAAGAAAAATCAAGAACTTCACACCAAAAGAAATGTCCAAGAACAATGACCTTAACTAAAACCAAATGAAAAGATCCATAGGCTTCTGATGTCCTTCACCAGAGTTTCTCGCTCAGTCAAAAAGGAGAGAACAAAAATGCATTGGTTTCAAACTCCCAGTCAGCAGAAAAACTCAACAACAATGAAGAAATCTACAAAATCTAAATAGCAAGGTGTTTGTTCTTCAAAAAGAAAGAAGTCAAAGTTGAAAAGGAAGAAGCATTGACTCACAGAGAGGCTCAGCAGGTGAAACACAGAGATTAGACCCTGGAAAGAGCAATTCTGGAAAGTTTTTTGGCCAAAAGAGGGCTGGCGCTCTATTGTAAAGGGAAAGGAGTGTTATAGCGCTCTGTGTAAGGCACTCAGGGAGTGATGGCACTCTGTTAACACAGGCACAGGGGCGTCAGGTTCAAAAAGCTCCTAAAAATGTCAAAAATCCAAAAATTGCAGTATAGCCTCGACAATCAAGCTAAGTGTAATGGGGTAGGGAGTCAATCAGCTCATGAAATTAATTAAAAAGGGGTGAACCAGGTCTGAAAACAATCAAAGGGTAAGACAAGGTCAATGAGGATAAATCAAAACAAAAAGGTTTCGATTTGAGGACTCCCGAGTGGAGTCGCCAGTTTTGTTGTAGGAAAATCTCCCTGCGGACAGGTAGATTGTCTCAAAAAGTAGACTCTTAACTCTAAGACAGAAAGTGCTTAACATGGACACTGACTTCCTTTCAAATCTACAAAAACTAATGCATGAGGAGGAAGGAGAACATAAGTACCTTTTTATCGACGTTTGTCCCTGCACGCTCCGAGTTGAGCTCCGATCTTTCACTCCTCGATGAGCTCTGTAGACAAACAACAGTACAACCAATTCCTACTCTATTGATATTAGCTCGAAAATAGATCTATCTATCAATGATAAGTTCATGTAAGATCAGACACAAACTAGAAAGAAACATGCCAAGCGTGTCATATTAATGAGAACAAAGACAGAAGTAGCTTACAACCGTAGATGTGAATGCGACAGCTTCATCAAGTCCCCTTTGTCCAACCCTTGCTCAAAATATCCATGATCTGGACGACAACAACTTCATTGATTACTCTCCTCCAGTTCACCGTGTGTTTCCTATAAGATCATAGGTTTCTTTCTTGCAATTCTTTCTCCTTTTTCACCATCATAGAGCTTGCTTATATAGGTTAAGAGATTCTTGACTTCAGTTAATCATTCTCCTTCCTCCAAATAAAGTGTCTGAGGTATTCTAAGTGTCTCCTTGGTGTCTTCATCATGGTAGTATGCATTGTTTGATGTTTGTGACACTTGTGAACAACATGCGACACTTGTGACAGTTGCGAGTGTTATCACTCCAAGAGTCTTTCCCTGACTGTAATGGGAATGAGCTTGGTAACTTAAATGTTCAATAATGTATGGGAAATGGAATCAAGTCAGATAACTAAATAAGACCTCATTCACTCAAGACATGCATAAACTCAACCAAATAATCAAGGCTTCTAACTATCACTGTTTAGAGGGTTTGCAATATAGGTGAAACGATGAAGAATTCTCACTATGCTGGCAGATTCATACCTAAAACACTTATATATGAATGGCTAGTCATAACAAGGAGAATATACTTGCAATTCCAATTATCAATACAGAGATAGGATGACAGCTATCTGGTATTAGGTAAATAGAATAAACATGAATGAAACATCCAAGTACAAGTATAGATCAGAAAGGAAAATGTAGATCTGAACATGTAATTGCAAAAGAGCTTGTATTAATTTGACAAGAACAAGAGAAGCTTGAGTACAAAGTGGCTAAGAGTCCCTAAAGTTGAACCAAAGTCCTCAGACTATTTTACCCCCCCTTTTACTTTGTCATTTCTGCAATAAATAAAGAATACATATTGTTATAGATCCTAAGAAGATGGATCTCAAAGCCACCTAGTAAATCTAGACTATTGTGTTGGCAAAAGAATAGGATACAAGATCCTATTTTTGGACTAAGAAAACTAATCTTCAAATGCCATATGAGCCACTTAAAAGAAAAAATCAAGATCTTCTCGAATATGAAGGTTATTTGATTCAATTTGAAACAGGTTGCGAAGTGTCTCGAATGATGAAAACAACTTTAGTTAAAATCCCTTAGAATCTAAACTGATGATGAAACCTCTACCACTTTTCCTCTGCGGATGCCTTTGACAGCTGTGTTTACACCTCTGAATGGGAGATTTAAATCAAAACTTGTTGAAGAAACAAAACTCCCAAAAACATCAGTTGGCAGTTTCAAGCTATAATTCTTCAACATATGCTCCAAGCTGGAAGGGAAGTGCCTGCATTTATAACACTTCAATTGGATTTTCAATCATAGAGAGCATCATTTCAACCAAGTGTCCTCTGTCAATACATACATCCTGCAAAACTTGAGGTGGAAATTTTGTTTCCTACTGAGCAAAGACTATGCTGTGCTCAAAAACTCTGGCTAGACATACATCATTTGTGGCCCTGCAAAATTTGCTTGAGAATCACCTGGCAAGTCGGCCCATTGTGCCTTGCATCAGATGAAGACTGAACAGGGTCAACCAATTTAGCATCAACATTATCTTTCGATATTCTATCCAATGTAAGAACCTTGTCAGATTCTACCCTTGATGTTTGCTGGGTATTTCTTGTCCAAAGTCTGTAGTTGTTCCCAGAAGGGTAGGTCCGTCGAGCCATGGATTTGTCATTATAACCAAATTTGTACCCTGACATTGAATTTTAAACTATTACTCCACTTGAAGAGACTTGTCGAGCCATTGGGCCATTATAGGATTTCCTGGTTCTCTTCCAAAGTGCTTTGTTGGTTTTACTTCGTTCAGGGCCTTTGCTGCCATACCCAATATCTGCATTTCATCACCCACCATAATATAGAGAATTTATGACTAAGTGGGGGACCTGAAAACATTTCCCACAACTAGCTCATCTCGATCACCTCCCATCCATGAAGAAAACTGTATAAGAGATGCATTATATGACACTCGTTCATTGATTCCAATTGACTTAAGGGCAGTATCAATATGGCGTAAAAAACTTAGGGACACCCTTCCAAATTGTTTCATGAAGATAGCTCATTCCTTCTTGCATCTCATATTGTGGAGTAGGAGGAGTACGCCAAATTTCATCTGTGTGGAAGGTAGTTTGAATCTCTCTTAGCAAAGATTCATCAAGCTCCTGCTTCTCATCAGGGGTAATATCTTTCCCATATAACTGAGACAAGCAATTTCGAATCCTAGCATGCTTCTACAACAATGATCTACGGACTGACTGTGTTGGATGTGCTGTCAACACCAAATCAACAGTATGATTCTTAAGAGCATCAAACACCTTTGCCGGTGATTTTCCTAACTGGTTTACAAGCCTTTTAAAAGTTTCTTCAATGTCTTATTCAATAGTTGCATTGTTTTCATCTGAAAAACCTCTCAAGTTGTGGATGTACATGCTTATCGGACCGCTCAGCTTCTTGTTTTCATATTCATTCTTCTCTATGTTTTCCATTGTCGGGTAGATTCATTGGTGATCTGCCATTATCGCAACCAGCTCCGAGCTGTGAGCAAATCGATATGAACCGACTTAGGTCGACGAGACTCGATCCCTGGGGCTGTCAAAAAGATAAAATTCTCCACTAAGCTCTCTTCTGGAGATGAATTGGTCCTTCGGCAGCTGAACTCTCATCCGTCGGCCTAAAGGAGGCGGAACGGGCACGGGATCTACCCCACCCTTCTCATACGAAAGACTACTGAAATTGGGCACCAAATCTGTTAGCTTTTGCCCCATTACTATTTGCAAAACCTAGCAATGGTAATTGTGATCTTCACACCTGTTCAAAATAAAGCGATGATCTGTTGATGAGATCCTTGCTTGGCCTTATCGCGCACCATACCAAGAATTTATGATAGCTGACAGTTCAGACACTTGGATGATGTTTTCGCATCTATTCACCAACAATCTTGCAAGGATGACAAAGAAATGCGCCACTTGACATGATTTTCGGTGGTTAACAATCATTCCTAGGATCGCTTGACATCTGGCTCGTGCGAAAGCACGAAGGTTTTTTAAAATTGAACGTGGAAATGCTTTCATTGGTTAAGGGCCTTTTGCTAGATGCCTCTTATCCACCAAAAAGGTCAACTTTTGGTGGTTAACAAGTCATTTGATAGACCCCTTTAACCACCGAAACCTGTGATTTCAAAATTCGAAAGCCAAGACCAAAAGTGATGATTCTTTCAGCATTACATCTCAAAAATAGACCAGCAAATGTACCTTAAAAATTTAGAAACAAATTTTTTGACTCATTCCTATCACCTAAAATTCAAAAACTTGACAGTGCTATTTTAGGAGATAACAGCGAGGACCATGCGACACTTACGACAGTTGAGAGGAACATGCGAAACTTATCAAATCAAGTAATATTGATGTGTAACACCCTTCGAAGACTATCCAACCTCCACACACCAATAGTTCACTGATGACACCCTTCTCCATGACACACCCATGGTCAAGGAAGCAAAAACCTATAAAATAATTTTAGAAGAGTTTGGGAAAGCCTCAGGGGCAGATATCAACCACTCCAAATCCATGATCTATTTCTTCAACACTAATCCTACAATCTAAATAAACCTAGCCAACATTCTCGGGTTTGAATGCAAAATGCTCCCAATGATATACTTGGGAATCCCCTTGACGGACAAAGCTTGCAAAATGGCAACGTGGGAAGGAGTGATCAACAAAATGCAGGAGAGGGTAAAAAATTGGACTGACAGAGCCCTCAACCTGGCAGGGAGGCTTATCCTCACCAAAGCGGTCCTACAAGAAATTACGGCATATATGATGTTAGTGTTCCCTTATCCCAAGGAATACTTCAAAATATAAGAGCCATCCAAAGAGATTTCCTATGGCGAGGTGATGAAAATAAAAAGAAACATGCCATGGTATCCTGGGAGAAGGTTTTTCGATCAAAAGGAAAAGGATGCCTAGGGTTACATGACTCACAAGTAACCAACAAAGCCTATGGGGAAACAATCTGGTGGAGATGGGTCAAGGACAAATCAGTACCATGGGAAAATGTATGGAAGCCCAAGTATGCCCCGAACATCAATGATCAAGACTGAATTCGACTCATGGGCACAAGGGAGGGATCAACCATCTGGAATCTCACATGGCACAAAAAGAATTGGATTCATAAACACATCTTCTGGGAAGTCAGAAATGGTCAAACTGACAGATTATGGGAGGATGCATGTCAATAGGAACCCAGAATGGAAAATCTGGATAGGGAGGAGCTCCAATAGGAAATGATTTTGCAAGGAAAAACAACAATCCATCACTATTGGAAGCAAAGGAATGATAGCGATAGATGGAGGACCTAGGAAAAATGCGATCCACAAAATAGAGCTTGTATCGCAACTCTAGTGAAAGAGGTGAAAGAGGAAATATGGAAAAGGAAAATTGCAATCTTAGAGGATGAGGACCAATTAAGGTGGGGCAAGGAAAATGGTGGGGAATTCAACTTAATAGAAGCATGGTTTTACATCACGCACCAGGTTCAAGAGGACATGACGCAATAGTGGGGAAAGATCTGGAGTAGCCCCCAATGGCCAAAAATCAAAATGTTCAAGTGGTTAGTTCTCCACAACTGAATTCTAACATGGAAAAACCTCAGGAAAAGGGGTTACATGGGCCCTTCTCATTGCCACCACTGTCAAGATAAGAAGGAAACAACCAATCACCTCCTTGATGAGTGTAGTTACACAACAGAGCTATGGGATTGGGCAACAGGAATCTATCGCCAATCCAATAGAATCTAGGGAAACATCAGCACAACCATCAACAATTGGAATGAGAGATACAATGAAAATGAAAAGGTGAACCTTTGTTGGAACCTAACATTGGGGATGATCATCTGGTAAATATGGAAGGAGAGGAATTGGTGCATATTCAGGAATGAAGTCCTACCAGAGGTGAATCTCAAGGATGCAATTATCTCACAAATACGAGAAACGGTGCAGAGTCACAAACGCATGAAGGAAACAACACAACTCACAGATCAGGACTCCCACATCTTGGCGGTATTTCACCTAAAATATAGGTGCAACAACGCAACGGTATGGCGGGATCCACAACTCCAACTAGGAGACCACAACTAGAACCCCCCTCCATTAGGGTTCCTCAAATTAAATTTTGACGGGGTGGACAAAGGAAACCCAGGAGTGGTAGGGATGGGAGGTGTGATCAAAGCCAATGATGGTAACATCATCCAAATATATGCTGGGAGTATGAGGAACTCAAACAACAATGCAACATAATTTGGAGCCCTGGATCTTGGCCTTGAAAACCTAAGGCATGAAAAGATGACAAACACTATCGTGGAAGGTGACTCCACCATGGTCATCAATACAATGAAGAGACTCTAGAATGGTACTAGAGTGGGAATGGTTTAGAGACACTGGCACCTGGCTCTCTCCCTATAGAAAATCCAGGAGCATCTAAAAACTCTGAACACAATGGAGTTTCACTGGGTCCACAGGTCAGCGAATGGCCTGGCGGACAGACTAGCCAATGAGGGGGTAGGCAAGGAAGCTTCAGAACTAGACACTACCTAGATCAACCTCCAAAATTACTAACTCAGAACAGACTGCATCCACTTACCAACAAAATACTGTGAAGGAAGGTTAGGCAAGGAAGGTCACATCGAGAAGGGCAGTACAAGGCCTGGCGGTAGGAAAGAAGGACCCAGGGAGGAAATGATTCCCAAACACTCGATCACCAATGACCATGCAGGATTAGTACAAACAACTGACGAGGGTACGACAGCAAGACCCTTGCTACAAAAATAATTGCGGGGAAAGCACGATGGAAATTACAAATGACAAACCACATGAAACAAGTGACGTAAGGCATGAGGGAGTGATTTGTTTTAGAAGCGATCCTCCAAGACAAAGTACATGTACGAAGAGTAGCATAGTAGGATCTCAAGTGAACAGGGGCATGGTTCTCCACAGGGGTAAAGGATGAGTCATCATGATCATACGAGCTACCATCAAGAAAAAGGATGGGAGGGATCACCATAAAAGAAAAGACATTATTGGAAGGACAAGATCACAGCTGGAGAAGCAAAATAAGAGAAAGGACAATAACAATAACCGCAAATAGAAGGAGAGAAATCACTAGGAATACCAAAGATACAAGGGCAGGGAAAGGAAGAATCCCTGTGAAGTGAGGTACAAGCTGAGTAACCAACAAAGGAGCTTTGAGACCAAATGGGATGGTGAGAATGTGCACTCATAGGAAGAGTAATCCCCTTGGAAATGAAGTATCGAATAGTTCATGATGGGTGTCAAGAATGGAGCAGGAGAAAAAATATGCGGAGGGAACCTTCCAAACTTTGGTTGCACCGAAAGGAAAAGAGGCCATCACCCACTGGAAAAAGAAAATCAAAGGAAAATACAAAGGAAAAGCTTGGGATGCACTGGCATAGGAAGTGGACTGGGTAACTAATACTGAGTTCATGCATCCTAGGGAAACCATCTACCATAAAAAAGTGGAGATGGTGTGGCTAACTAAGATGATGATCGACAAAGTGAGGTTGGAAATGGAAGAATCCAGAAGGGAGGATAACTTGGATGACAAGAAAATGTTGGGTGAAATCTTGAGTCACCTCTGTAGACTAGAAACTATTACCAAACTATTAGTTGAGGTCGAGAAGGATAAGTAATCGAAGATGGAGCAGTTGGATGCTCAATTTCACTTCTATCTGCACTATGTCCACCACATGGAAATCACACCAGCTGATGGACATGGTGCGCTAGCCCACAATAGGAAGACTGCATAGTCTCCCAGAAGGAGGATAACAAGAACCGAGCAGATGATGGGAAGAAACACGTCATTGTCTTGGATGAGTGAATGGTTAGTTGTTTGGTTAGTTCAGGCACTAGCCTCCTAGGCCTAGTGTGCAGTCTCTATGTCTATTTTTTTTATGTTTATGTTGCTTTTCCTTTTCAATCTGGTTATGGTGGGACTAGCCTGGTTTCCCTTGGTGGCAGACTAGTCCCACCCCTCGTATATTTTAGTAAGCGCAACTCGGGAAACCTTGTTCTAGTTTCCTACTAGGCAAGCCATGAGGCCCACCTTTTTTGTATCATAATCTATTTTACAGTAATGCAATGTCTTACACTCACTTACAAAAAAAAAAAAACCATTAAATATAAGTCATTCTTTCCCATGTAAAGGTCGTTCATGGACATTGTAAAGGAAATCAATTTTTTTTAAATGGAACATACAAATTGCCAAATGTTTGTTTCCAATATATTTATATTTATAATTTTAATTTCAATAGGCCTATCATAACTTAGTAAGTTAGTAAATTTATTGGTGAGGATAAATTTTGTTCTTGATGAGCTCTAATTCAGTTGACCACTTCATAAGTGTCTGCCTAGCACCTAACTTCCATTGTGTGGGTATACTTGATTGTCACATTATTGGAAATCGGGATCAATTCTAGATGTTTTCAAAGGGTGGTGCATATTTTAGGTTCCCACCACTACAACCAATGAATGTTCACAGTGATATGTAAGTAATATGAGACTCCTCCACAATAGTCCACTCAACAACATCACTAGCCATGATAACACTCTAAGGCCTTTTGAGAACTATGTGTAAGAATTCAAAATTCCCTTAGTGTCATTCACTTTGACCATTTGGATCTAGTATCCCATCGGTTCACCTCTCGTATTGGAATTTCATCTAATCTACCCACTCTAGGTTCTATCTTTGGTCTCGGATTTTCATTCCATCCTTGGTGTCATCATTCCCTTCAAGCATTCAAATTTGGCATCTTCTTTGTTTATCTCTTGTATAGAAATTCTCTATGTGCTTTGCATTCCATCCTTCATCTCATCTTTGTTTTTCATTCCACCTATTTTTCTCACTCTACATTCCATCCTTGGTCTTAAATCTACTCTGTATTCTATATACTCTTCTCTCTACATTCCATTTGTTATAATCACATTTCATTGCTATAAGGAAAACACCTTCAAGCATAATTTTTTATAAAGGTTTTTAGTGTCATAAGATTGGGAAAAATTATCAAAAAATATATTCTAAATCCTTTGCTATTTGTTATGGAGGTTTTAATGGATTTTAATTATAACTAAAACTTTTGGGTGGCCAAATGTTTTTTGTCAGTTCTCTTATATAGACAGTGCGCATTGGTGTGCTAATTATATAGAATACACACTCGTGTGATATGTATTGATATTCACTAGGGTTTTCAAATATATATCTTAAGCATTGGTGCATACACCATACTATTGAAATTCTGATGCATAATTTAGATATTGAAAGCATTGGAGTGCTGCTATCAACAATAATCATTGATGTGCCACAACTTTCTATGGACCAGGTATTTAAAAATATATATTATGCACATGTATGCTATATATTATGAAGCCATAGTGTTTATTTTATATAATGAAATAAATAACCAACACTTATATTATTTCACACAGTGTAATTTTATGTAATAGTAATGGAAATAGTAATGATAGTGCTAAAGGAAGTAGTTCTTTTTTTTCGATAGGAGCACCAATGCTTTTATAGCATTTTTTCGTACCAATGCGTAATAATCATTTAAGTTCACC
>JASDQU010588485.1:24974-44800 GCA_032191745.1 Picea mariana
GAGGACCATGTGACACTTACGACAGTTGAGAGGAACATGTGACACTTATCAAATCAAGTAATATTGATGTGTAACACCCTTCGAAGACTATCCAACCTCCCCACACCAATAGTTCACTGATGACACCCTTCTCCATGACACACCCATGGTCAAGGAAGCAAAAACCTATGAAATAATTTTAGAAGACTTTGGGAAAGCCTCAGGGGCGGATATCAACCACTCCAAATCCATGATCTATTTCTTCAACACTAATCCTACAATCTAAATAAACCTAGCCAACATTCTCGGGTTTGAAGGCAAAATGATCCCAATGATATACTTGGGAATCCCCTTGACGAACAAAGCTTGTAAAATGGAAACGTGGGAAGGAGTGATCAACAAAATGCAGGAGAGGGTAAAAAATTGGACTGATAGAGCCCTCAACCTGGCAGGGAGGCTTATCCTCACCAAAGCGGTCCTACAAGAAATTACGGTGTATATGATGTTAGTGTTCCCTTCTCCCAAGGAATACTTCAAAATATAAGAGCCATCCAAAGATATTTCCTATGCCGAGGTGATGAAAATAAAAAGAAACATGCCATGGTATCCTGGGAGAAGGTTTTTCGATCAAAAGGAAAAGGATGTCTGGGGTTACATGACTCACAAGTAACCAACAAAGCCTATGGGGAAACAATCTGGTGGAGATGGGTCAAGGACAAATCAGTACCATGGGAAAACCTATGGAAGCCCAAGTATGCCCCGAACATCAATGATCAAGACTGAATTCAACTCATGGGCACAAGGGAGGGATCAACTATCTAGAATCTCACCTGGCACAACAAGAATTGGATTCATAAACACATCTTTTGGGAAGTCAGAAATCGTCAAACTGACAGATTCTGGGAGGATGCATGTCAATAGGAACCCAGAATGGAAAATCTGTATAGGGAGGATCTCCAATAGGAAATGATTTTGCAAGGCAAAACAACAATCCATCACTACTAGAAGCAAAGGAATGATAGCGATAGATGGAGGATCTGGGAAAAACGTGATCCACAAAATAGAGATTGTATCGCAACTCTAGTGAAAGAGGTGGAAGAGGAAATGTGGAAAAGGAAAATTGTAATCTTAGAGGATGAGAACCAATTAAGGTGGGGCAAGGAAAATGGTGGGGAATTCAACTTAATAGAAGCATGGTTTTACATCACGCACCAGGTTCAAGAGGACACGACGCAATAGTGGGGAAAGATCTGGAGTAGCCCCCAATGGACAAAAATCAAAATGTTCAAGTGGTTAGTTCTCCACAACTGAATTCTAACATGGAAAAACCTCAGGAAAAGGGGTTACATAGGCCCTTCTCATTGACACCACTGTCAAGATAAGAAGGAAACAATCAATCACCTCCTTGATGAGTGCAGTTACACAACAGAGCTATGGGATTGGGTGACAGGAATCTATCGCCAATCCAATAGAATCTAGGGAAACATCAGCACAACCATCAACAATTGGAATGAGAGATACAATGAAAATGAAAAGGTGAACCTTTGTTGGAACCTAACATTGGGGATGATCATCTGGGCAATATGGAAGGAGAGGAATTGGTGCATATTCAGGAATGAAGTCCTACCAGAGGTGAATCTCAAGGATGCAATTATCTCACAAATACGAGAAACGGTGCAGAGTCACAAATGCATGAAGGAAACAACACAACTCACAGATCAGGACTCCCACATCTTGGAGGTATTTCACCTAAAATACGGGTGAAACAACGCAACGGTATGGCGGGATCCACAACTCCAACTAGGAGACCACAACTAGAACCCCCCTCCATTAGGGTTCCTCAAATTAAATTTTGACGGGGTGGACAAAGGAAACCCAGGAGTGGTAGGGATGGGAGGGGTGATCAAAGCCAATGATGGTAACATCATCCAAATATATGCTGGGAGTATGAGGAACTCAAACAACAACGCAACATAATTTGGAGCCCTGGATCTTGGCCTTGAAAACCTAAGGCATGAAAGGATGACAAACACTATCGTGGAAGGTGACTCCAACATGGTCATCAATACAATAAAGAGACACTAGAATGGTACTAGAGTGGGAATGGTTTAGAGACACTGGCGCCTGGCTCTCTCCCTATAGAAAATCCAAGAGCATCTAAAAACTCTGAACACAATGGAGTTTCACTGGGTCCATAGGTCAGCGAATGGCTTGGCGGACAGACTAGCCAATGAGGGGGTAGGCAAGGAAGGTTCAGAACTAGACACTACCTAGATCAACCTCCCAAATTACTAACTCAGAACAGACTACATCCACTTACCAACAAAACACTGTGAAGGCAGGTTAGTCAAGGAAGGTCACATCGAGAAGGGAAATACAAGGCGTGGCGGTAGGAAAGAAGGACCCAGGGAGGAAATGATTCCCAAACACTCGATCACCAATGACCATGCAGGATTAGTACAAACAATTGACGGGGGTACGACAACAAGACCCTTGCTACAAAAATAATTGCGGGGAAAGAACAATGGAAAGTACAAATGACAAACCACATGAAACAAGTGACGTAAGGCATGAGGGAGTGATATGTTTTAGAAGCGATCCTCCAAGCCAAAGTACATGTACGAAGAGTAGCACAGTAGGATCTCAAGTGAACAGGGGCATGGTTCTCCACAGGGGTAAAGGATGAGTCATCATGATCATACGAGCTGCCATCGAGAAAAAGGACGGGAGGGATCACCATAAAAGAAAATACATTATTGGAAGGACAAGATCACAGCTGGAGAAGCAAAATAAGAGGAAGGACAATAAGAATAACCGCAAATAGAAGGAGAGCAATCACTAGGGATACCAAAGATACAAGGGCAGGGAAAGGAAGAATCCCTGTGAAGTGAGGTACAAGCTGAGTAACCAACAAAGGAGCTTTGAGACCAAATGGGATGGTGAGAATGAAGTGCACTCATAGGAAGAGTAATCCCCTTGGAAATGAAGTATCGAATAGTCCATGACGGGTGTCAAGAATGGAGCAAGCGACAAAATATGCGGAGTGAACCTTCCAAACTTTGGTTGCACCGAAAGGAAAAGAGGCCATCACCCGCTGGGAAAAGGAAATCAAAGGAAAATACAAAGGAAAAGCTTGGGATGCACTGGCATAGGAAGTGGACTGGGTAACTGATCATGAGTCCATGCAGCCCAGGGAAACCCTCTACCATAAAAAAGTGGAGATGGTGTGGCTAACTAAGATGATGATCGACAAAGTGAGGTTGGAAATGGAAGAATCCAGAAGGGAGGATAACTTGGATGACAAGAAAATGTTGGGTGAAATATTGAGTCACCTCTGTAGACTATAAACTATTACCAAACTATTAGTTGAGGTCGAGAAGGATAAGTAATCGAAGATGGAGCAGTTGGATGCTCAATTTCACTTCTATCTGCGCTATGTCCACCACATGGACATCACACTAGCTGATGGACATGGTGCGCTAGCCTGCAACAGGAAGACTGCACAGTCTCCCAAAAGGAGGATAACAAGAACCGAGCAGATGATGGGAAGAAACACGTCATTGTCCTGGACGAGTGAATGGTTAGTTGTTTGGTTAGTTCAGGCACTATCCTCCTAGGCCTAGTGTGCAGTCTCTATGTCTGTTTTTTTTATGTTTATGTTGCTTTTCCTTTTCAATCTGGTTATGTTGGGACTGGCCTGGTTTCCCCTGGTGGCAGACTAGTCCCACCCCTCGTATATATTAGTAAGCGCAACTCGGGAAACCTTGTTCTAGTTTCCTACTAGGCAGGGCATGAGGCCCACCTTTTTTGTATCATAATCTATTTTACAGTAATGCAATGTCTTACACTCACTTACAAAAAAAAAAAACCATTAAATATAAGTCATTCTTTCCCATGTAAAGGTCGTTCATGGACATTGTAAAGGAAATCAATTTTTTTTAAATGGAACATACAAATTGCCAAATGTTTGTTTCCAATATATTTATATTTATAATTTTAATTTCAATAGGCCTATCGTAACTTAGTAAGTTACTAAATTTATTGGTGAGGATAAATTTTGTTCTTGATGAGCTCTAATTCAGTCGACCACTTCATAAGTGTCTCCCTAGCACCTAACTTCCATTGTGTGGGTATACTTGATTGTCACATTATTGGAAATGGGGATAAATTCTAGATGTTTTCAGAGGGTGGTGCATATTTTAGGTTCCCACCACTACAACCAATGAATGTTCACAGTGATATGTAAGTAATATGAGACTCCTCCACAATACTCCACTCGACAACATCACTAGCCATGATAACACTGTAAGGCCTTTTGAGAACTATGTGTAAGAATTCAAAATTCCCTTAGTGTCATTCACTTTGACCATTTGGATCTAGTATCCCATTGGTTCACCTCTCGTATTGGAATTTCATCTAATCTACCCACTCTAGGTTCTATCTTTGGTCTCGGATTTGCATTCCATCCTTGGTGTCATCATTTCCTTCAAGCATTCAAATTTGGCGTCTTCTTTGTTTATCTCTTGTATAGAAATTCTCTATGTGCTCTGCATTCCATCCTTCATCTCATCTTTGTTTTTCATTCCACCTATTTTTCTCACTCTACATTCCATCCTTGGTCTCAAATCTACTCTGTATTCTATATACTCTTCTCTCTACATTCAATTTGTTATAATCACATTTCATTGCTATAAGGAAAACACCTTCAAGCATAATTTTTTATAAAGGTTTTTAGTGTCATAAGATTGGGAAAAATTATCAAAAAATATATTCTAAATCCTCTGCTATTTGTTATGGAGGTTTTAATGGATTTTAACTATAACTAAAACTTTTGGGTGGCCAAATGTTTTTTGTCAGTTCTCTTATATCGACAGTGCGCATTGGTGTGCTAATTATATAGAATACACACTCGTGTGATATGTATTGATATTCACTAGGGTTTTCAAATATGTATCTTAAGCATTGGTGCATACACCATACTATTGAAATCCTGATGTGTAATTTAGATATTGAAAGCATTGGAGTGCTGCTATCAACAATAATCATTGATGTGCCACAACTTTCTATGGACCAGGTATTTAAAAATATATATTATGCACATGTATGCTATATATTATGAAGCCATAGTGTTTATTTCATATAATGAAATAAATAACCAACACTTATATTATTTCACACAGTGTAATTTTATGTAATAGTAATGGAAATAGTAATGATAGTGCTAAAGGAAGTAGTKCTTTTTTTTTCGATAGGAGCACCAATGCTTTTATAGCATTTTTTYGTACCAATGCGTAATAATCATTTAAGTTCACCAATGTGTAAATAGGTATGAACCACACCACTGAGTTAAAATAAATACGATATGTTTTAGTGCTTAATTTTACCACATTATGAGTATGTAAATGCAACTTCTTGGTTTTTTTAACAAAATTTCAATTAGTCATAAAAAATTCAAATATTTTTATAATACAATTGAATTTCATGTATTTATTATTGAGTTTGGATATAATAATTCCATTAATGTGTTACATAATTTAAACAAATATATTGATCCATTACACTTACGTTCATTGTAACAATGTAAATCATCCATATATTTAATATGTCCAATTAAACATGTTTGATTTTCACAAATAAACATTCCAAAATATACAACTTGTAACATCAATTTTAATTATCGTCATTCATTACTTGAACTACTAACATCCATGAAGCTACTTGAACCCCTCATTTCTTCATCACTTTAACAAAATATTGTGCTCGGGTAGCTTGGAATGCTTTCTTGATTGACTTGATTTTGACATTGCACCTATTCATGTTCCATCTACAAAAGTAGAAATAAAGTGTAATGAGTATATCGATATTTGTAGTATAATATAAGTGATTGAAAAAATTGAAAATTGTACCATAGAAATGAGTGCTTCATTAACAATACACATTATTTCAAAACCATTATTCATGCCATCTCTCAAGATATATTTCATTGGCTCCACATCATACTTTGTTTTCTACAAGTTTTATATTCCATGACAAAGCATAGATATAATTAAAGGTTTATTGATGTTCCATTAATTATAAAATAGGGGAAGTAAAACAACATAGCTACTTATAAATCATCCAATTCACTCTTGATACTCTAACATATAATCACAACCCATACTTAATCCAATGTCAATTAAATGTTTAGATGGCTCTTTATATTTAATCCAATGTCAATAAAATGTTTAGACGATTCTTCTTTGTATACCTATTAAAACATATCGATGTAGTATTGTAAATCAATCAAAATATATAAATCACAAAAAATCTGAAATATTAAGGAAAACAATTCAGTACTCACAATTGTGATGAACCCTCTCTGCCTTGTCATCCCATATGTTGTAATATAAGGTAAATTAGAGAGTGTTACCAATAGTGTTAATGAATGCAGCTATGGGATACATCCTCCATATTACAAACCTGTGAGATGTGGAACATAGCAGCCATGTGATTCTTTCCCTCAACTTACAAACTTGAGAGAAATCCCCTAAGAAGGGTATGTGGTTCCTGCCTGAGACAGAGTTAGGAATGTAGAGATGACCTCCTCCATTCATAGAGTGAGAATAAATCCAGATGATTATACAGTGGAAAAGCGATCTGTTGATATAGGACGTGCCTGTGGTTGAGAACAAGGTGAGCGTGTGAAATCCCAAAAGTGTTGGGCACATCATCATGTGAATAGAAATGAAGATGATGTGATAGCCTCCTATGAGAAGAAGAGTTGACGAGAAGACTCCAGATGATTCTCCTATTGGTGGCAGTGGGAAAGAATATCTGTAGAGTGGACATGCCTGTGGACAAGCACAGGTGAATGTGTGAAGACATGGTTCTTCTGTGTAATGCAGTGAATCAGAGCTATGAAACCCCTATGGATGTGCCCCTAGTGGATGAACAGTAGTTTGTGTATCATATCCTTTACTATATATTGTTCAAGAGTCAGACCTAACTGTAACCCTAATTGTTATGTAAAGGGTATAGGTCGGCCCCACCTTAATGTGATTAATAATAAATGTAAAAGATAATTAATAATAATAATAATAATAATAATAATAATAATAATAATAAAAATAATAATATATTATAAAGTGACTTAGAGAGGTCGACCTTGTTCAACCAATAGACACCTTTGTTGATTGGACAAGTCTAATATAAGTAAGGGATGATTCCCCATTGTGGAATCATATCTTTCTTGTGTGTTTGGAAATTACAGCAAATACATCTACTTGGTAAAAGGTGCACACCTTTCTTGGGCTCTAGTATTCTAGTACTTAAGCAACCTCTTGTGTGCTAAGTCATTCTTGGTGGTGAAGGTATTTCTATTGAAGATTATAGAAAAGGATTTGGCTTGGTTTTCTTCCCTTATTGAGAAGGGTTTCCCAGAATACTTCTGGTGTTTTTGTCCATGGTGTTTATTCTTGTGATCTTGGTTGCTACAATATTGTTCATGGTTAAGAGAAATGAAAAAATGAAATAAACTTCATGCTTAACCTACCTTCTGAAAACTTAGAATGGTATCAGAGTGGGCTTGAAGAAAAACATTGCACACTACAAATTTAATGCAAGATCCATTGTAGGCATGAAGAATAGAGGGCCATACCTCTCCTTGAAAAAAATATGTGGTTGTTGATGAGGCTGGACCTCTTGGAACAAAGCTATGGTAGATTAGGAGGATCGCATCTCCTCCCCTGAACAACACCCTGTTGGGGGGCGAAATTGACCTTCTGTCAATTGGAAGAACGATTCATGTCCAGGGTTGTCTTGATAACCCAAGTCGTTTGGTGTCACTCATTCTGACGGGTTTAATGGCTCCATTAGCCAGTCTTAAATCCTAAAATAAAATAAACAAGAGAAAGAAATTGCTAACTAATTACTAGATACTATATATTATATATGTACATATGCAATAATATAACTATTGTATATATTTTAAGTAGAAACTACACTAATATCACTTATATACATCATATACGATTTGCAAGTTTTAATCGAAACTTATGAAATCAAATGCGAAAGTTATCTCACTTAAGAAGTAGATAAAGAAAGCACATTTTTTTTTGGGGGTTTACCTTTATAAATCTAACTAATTTTGCATAAAAAAAATACAATGAAACATAAACGTGTGGATAGTTAAAAGCTAAACCATACATTCTAGTTTCAGTGATATGTAAATGACAGAAAAATATAAAGGAGCTACCCTATTAGTGAGTTAGTGAGGTGTATCCAAGCATGTTCATGAGTGGAGAACATCTAACTTCCATGTCCAAGAGAGAAATCTGCAATGAACCTTGTGACCGTTCTAAATAAATTCAGAACATGTATTAGCATCTTAGGTTTTAATGACAGAAAAGGACACACAAACATAAACCTGTGATCTCATAATTACACATGATTACAACAAGATAAATCTAAAATCAACCTATGCATTTCATCATTCGATTAAAACTCAAAGATAAATCCTATCATTCTAATGGAAGATATGATCACAACATTTATATTTTGAGAAGCAAGTTGTAGACGGTATTTATAATATAAACATCTTGCACATAATAGATCATTAAGTCTAAAGCTATCATACCTATTAATGTATTAGGATTAAAAAAAGGTAAATGAAAACATCATTAACAAAAGGCTAAAGCCAAAATGCATATATGTTGTTTCATTAAGTTCAGGAATCACTCATCCATCTCTTGCCCTTAGCCAAGATGATTTCCATTACAAAATATGGAGTATTTAAAGAGTTCATGTAAGATAAACTTCCTATCTTCTAAGATATGGTCAGATCTCAAAAATATCTAAAACATTACAAACATAGAAGGCTTAGAGCCTCTCAACATCAAACTAAATCTTGTGAGAATTTTCTCCTATTTACAAAATTATCAAAAAGAGAATAGTTGATTGACTAAGTCCAACATGCTTTATCCCATGAAAGTAGCATACAATACAGCCCGTCCTGAAAGAAAAACAAAATGGGTAAGTCAAATATTTTATTAACAATCAATTGCTAAATTTTATATGAGAAATTGACTTGGCTACAGAATCTCTCGATTCTGTAGCCAGTCTTATTATTGGTAACATAAATCTAAATCAATCTAAATTAATTTCAAAAATAACAAAAAAAGCATAACTGTGATAAAAACCAATCTTACCATCCAATTGATAACAAAATTAGAACCACAACATCTCATAATTAATCATGGCCTTGACACTGTCAGCGTTTTTTATTATGATATTGCTTGTCTTTTTAAAATGCTTTACCTATCTTTGTGCATTGGCCTTGAGTTCATTTTGAGCCACGAGAGCTTTGATCCTTGCTTGAAGGATAGGAATGTCTGTGTAGTACTGGCCTATCCAATGTAAACAATCTTTGCAATGTACAACAGGGGTAATTGGTTGAGGAAGCATGTGATTGTGTGCTAAAACACCACTACTATCCACTTTCGCCCTATGACCGAGCTTGATACCTATAAATTCCTTGTTATCTTTTAGACATGGTGGGAGTTTAATCACATAATCGAATGGTTGGTCTAGTTGGGAACAATTCGGATCTTCCTGTTGCAGAAACCTCTCGATCTCAGAGTCTGAATCCTCATGGATCTCGATCAATTCAATCGAGCTCACATGAGCTTTGGATCTATTACACAAATTTTGAGAAATGAGTCGATTGTCTTTCTTGTTACGAAACCCTACTTCTTGATTCTTGTTTGACTTCTTGCGAGGGTTTCCAATGTTGGATTTTCTAGTAGGGTCAGGGTAGATAGTTGACTCATGCACAAGAGTTTTGATAAACTCAGAATTAAAACCTTGTTTCCCACATAAAAGTGGCTTGGACAATGCCTATTCAGAAGCATTATTATCTGGGTTTCCAAATGAGAACTTAAGAGGCTTGTCTATCATTGGCTTATCCATTACAGGGGTCTCTACAGGGTTTACTGTAATGAAACCATTACGGGCTATGAAACCTTCCCAATCCTCACCAAGTGTTTTCAAATGATGAACTAACAGTAATTTAATCAACCCATGGTGAAAGAGGCTTGAGTCCAAGTTATGTTTGTTATATCTCTTTTAAATTTATACAAACTTCTTAGCAGGAAAAATGACATGTTTAAATAGAATCCAATAAAATGCATGATCAACCATATGTGGTAAAGGAAAACCAAGACAAAATGGCCTTCATAGGTAATAAAATGTCTTAACACTGCCAAAAGACCATGCCATCTAATATTGAGCAGGGAGACCGGAATACCTTTGTCACAACAGTGAATATTTCAGGAGGTGACAAACAAACTCCAGGGTACTTCATCCAATTTCAAGTTTTTAAACCACTTTTGACCAGCGAGAGGGAGCCCTGTCACTTCACTCAAAAAAAAATCGGTGATCTCCAGCTGAATATCACCCACCTTGGCTCTGCATCCATCAAATGTGAGGGAGAATTATTTGGCCACTTGCGAGTTATAACCCTGAAATTTCTTAATAAACACATCCCAACCTTGGCTCTTCAGATCATCACTCACATCATCATACAACAACAAAGTTTGGGAGCCATTTAGTTCAACTCAGATGACAGGGGCCATGAGGGTTCAAACAGATGGTAACAAAGAAAACCTGAGCTCACTGTGTTCTTAGGAGATAGTAGTGAAAGAGACAAACCTGAGCTAAAACGATGGAAGAAAAACTAGGAACACACCAGCACAACCATAACATAAGCAATAGGGGTTTCAGTCATGAAATTTGGGCATTTCTGGTAATGAATGCTTTGAGTACAAAGCGTAACCTAGGACCCTATCTTGTACTGAAGGATTTTTCAATTCAAACTACCAACTAAAAATGAAGTACAGGGTACGTTCCAAGTGTGTTTAATTCCCATGACATGTAATGGGTATACTCGAATTGCAAAGTTTAGGAGAGGATGGGTTTTTACAATCCAAATGCAAATCAAAAATTAAAATCAAATTTGAGTTACCAAGAATGTTAAATGAACAAGGTTATAGTCCAAATGTCAATGGATTCTTGGAATATTTACAAATTATCCAAAAGATTAGCTTACAATCCAAGAGAAACTCAACATAATATTTCATTGGTATATGATAAGCTCAGAAAAATTATTCAAATGAAATATATGTAAGCCCATTGTAATATGATTTTAAGTTTTAATTCTGGATTCATGCTTTCATTCATGAATCAAGCATGAAAACACAAGACAAAGATAAATGGGAACAATCAAAACATCCTTTTTACAACTGAATAGTCACCTTTAAATAGAAATATTTACAGGATGAGGCATAGGTAGATATAGGAATTGTCATTTGTCACTTGAAAAGGAACAAATCATGTAGGGATGCCAACAATGGAGACTTACTGGGAGAAGTAGTTATCTCTGCAAAATTGACAAGTTCATGTTATGACTTCTTATAATGGTTACAGATCAAAGAACAACTAAAGGACTTCACACATCTCAATTAAATTCCAACAAATACCATACAATCCAGCTTCAGATACCTTTCTGTCAAATTAAATCTGGTGAAATTTTTTTAATTATGAGAGCAACAATATTTATACTAATGGCTCTGATATTGTTGGCAGGGCCACTGCTGCCATCATGCGTCTATAGCCTCGATAGGGATGTCAATTAACCCACTCTGACACCTCTACCTTGTCCAAGAAGTTTCAATTCAACATGAAGGGCACTTATGATTAATATCAAAAATTATACCTGATAATTTTCTTGAACCTGACATTGATTCGCTGCCAGCGGGCCTATTCAGTACCCCGACGAAGTTGTCTTGGAATCATGAATGCATTTACCCACTACTAGCAGACCTTTTCAGTATCTCGTCGGGTTTAAAAACGCTTCCCACAACTCTCAAGAAATTATTTGCAATATGACATAAATTTAATGATATTCATAAGAGTGGGGTGATGCTGAAAATTTCAGTCTTCAGAATATTTGACATTTTCCAGCCTTTAATTTTTTGCTTGACAAACTTCATTATGACATGAAATTAGTTTCTAATGAAACTAATTCTTCGAGAATAGGAAGGCATACTTGAGTTTCTTTCTTTAAAAGTGGGGATAGTGTAAATAGCTTTAATGATGGTCGTGTCTGCTCTGACAGACCTCTGACAGACCTTGACTACTTCTTCGTAATGATGCATTATGGTTTCCCTTCATGAACTAAAAGGTGACACAAGCATGGTTTAACCAGAAAGCAGTGAAAACACACAAAATGAAAAGAACCAAAATAAAAAAACCAAAAGAAAAGTTAAAAAAAGAAAATATGTACAGAGAGGTGGATCTGGAATCATCACATGAAAAATCTCTTGAGAGACTAAAAGAAAATAGAAAAATCCTCATTAATATGAGTGCAGTCCTACTCATGGCACCTTGGTTCAGGGCTGAATTGATAGTTTAGATTTACTTATCTCTTTACTTTCCATTTAAATTTTTCATGATGATAATGCATTCTTGAAAATATATGTTCAACGAAAAGCTGAGATAAAAAGGTCAAAGTGGACTTCCCTGGAAACAATCATATGATGGTTCTCTTGGTGCACCCACTTGTGTTCTTTAACTGCATTATTACAAAGAGAAACAGTGAGAAATGAAGCTAAAAGAAAACTTGCTCTTAAACCTACTCTAACTACTAAACAAATCAAAATACTGCGTGAAGCGATGCTTCCAATGTAGCCATCAGAGTAACTCCAATCCTGTAATGGAAAAAAAATCAAATATTACTAAAAAGAATGGTAGTATATCAAAAAATGACAGAAATATATCATACTTACCTTCATAATAATCATTTAAAAACAAAGCACACATGATCTTACCATTCCCTTGATATTTCTTGATGTATGAATCCTCCAACCATTCTGCATTCTTGTCGTGATATGAGTCATAATGGCATGGAAGAGTGTAAGTAAATTTGGAAAACTTTTCAGGATTATAGGGACCTGACATAACCATTAGCCAAGGCTGAAGTGCCCCATCCTCCTGACAATTCTCTGAGTGTTCAATAATTTCTTCACATGGAGGATCTAAGAGAAATATGGTATGCCTACTTCCTAGATATTTAGGTAAAAACAAAGCAAGAACAACCTTATCTTTATTATGAAGAATTTTTATATACGAATATTCAAGCCATCCTAAGATCCTGTCAAAAAAATGAGGATGCAAACTATGACTTTGATGAAATTAATATATCAATGGGGAACACATCATAAGAGGATTCGTGACATCAATTAGATTATTGGTTTGAATGCTTCTTTTGATGAGATTGATCATTTCAAAATGTGAAGCATGAACATTAAAATTCGAGCTAATAAAAGAACAAATATGCAGCGTAGAATGTTTGATCTCCATAAGAGAGAGTGCATTGTCTTTTTCAAAAATAAACTGTGTAAAATCATCTCGCAACATGTCTTTTTCCCATATGAGTGATGAAAGTGAAAGATTGTCAGATCTAACTTTATAAATGTTATATTTGGAATTAATTTCACCAAATCTTGGCATATCAAAAGGATATGATTGTGGCGGAAAAGAGTAGGATGTTGTGGGAAAAGTATCAAGTCCACCAGAGTATAAGAACAGATCAGGATATAAAGAGTAAAAAGAAAGATAAATAAGCACATAAAAAGAATCTCTTGAGTTATGATATTTAACAATGGTATTCTCAAGACATTTCTCTTCATTTTCTTTAAAACTTTCACTCTATCTCGGTGATAAATTCTTCAACATAATATAATCATCTAGATTTGCCTCCTGTATGATAGATAATTCAAAACTTTTGTGACAAACGTCTAGTCTTTCCTGTGGATAAAGTACGTTTTGAGGATGAAGGTTTAAGGTTTCTTCTTCCAATTGTAGATTTACATCTCTAATCAGTTTCTTGGGAATGTTAGAATACTTAAGATTATTTTCCTCACCTAAGTGTTCTTCAATAAATAAGTTTAAGTATTGATTAGAGCAAGATCTTGAAGAATATGGACATTCACCTTGACCCAACATCAAATCTTGTTCCACGATGGTTGATTACTGAGTATACAATGATTCAGAGGAAAAACAAGTTTGATTATCAGTAAGAACCTTTTCAATAGGTTCTACCTCCTTCACTTGTTCAAATTTTTTTTATGGATTCTTCTCATCCTGCGAACAAAATTCTTCTCGCAATTGAGTGATAGGATTTGTAACTGGTTCATCATTTGTGATTGAATATGACTGGATGAAAGGGGTGCAAGAATCACAGAGGAGATTTAATACAAATGACATGTCAACGAGATTAAATTTACAGAGAATATGATAGATTCTTGTCGAAAATCCTTCTGAAGATGAATCACCATTGATTAGCAAAGTTTGAAATTCTTCGCATAATTGATTGTAATCATAGATTTCAAAAGCATCTAAAAATTCATCTACAAATTGAAACCAATAAAAAATGTGATATGATGGAAAAGACTTAAACCAATGTTTAATTCAACCTCTAAAAGTAAAAGCGAACAATCTTCATAAAACTCTTAAATCAGAAATGTCATGTTTGATGCATTTGCACCAAAACTTGTTAAGGTGGCCTTTAGCAGATACATTGCCTCAACCATCAAAGGTCAGTTTGGACAAGAGAGAGACTATCTCATTGGGAACATCGGGTAATGAGAAGTGGTGGGGAAATTAAATACATTTGAAATAAAGGCTCCTACAAGGCTAGCTTGTCAGTCAGTCCTCCTTCTAGCGCCATTTGTTGGCGGGCAAAATTGACCGTCCGTCAACTGGAAGAATGAGTCCGGTTTGAGGTTGTCTTAATAACCCAAGTGCTTTGGTGTAACTCGTTCTGACGGGTTTAATGGCTCCATTAGCCAATCTAAAATCCTAAAAGAAAATAAACAAGAGAAATAAATAAATAATTAATTACTAGATACTATATATTATTTATGTACATATGGAATAATATAACTATTGTAGATATTTTAAGCAGAAACTACACTAATATCACTTATATACATCATATACAATTTGCAAGTTTTAATCGAAACTTACGAAATCAAATGTGGAAGTTATCTCTATTAAGAAGTAGATAAAGAAAGCACATTTAAAACCTTTTTTTGTTTTCCTTTATAAATCTAACTAATTTTGCATAAAAAAATACAATGAAACATAAACGTGTGGATAGTCAAAAGCTGAAACATACATTCTAGTTTCAGTGATATGTAAATGGAAAAAAAATACAAAGGAGTTAGTGAGGTGTATCCAAGAATATGCATGAGTGGAGAACATCCAACTACCATGTCCAATAGAGAAATCTGCAATGAACCTTGTGACTGTTCTAAATAAATTCAGAACATGTATTAGCATCTTAGGTTTTAATGATAGAAAAAGGACACACAAACATAAACCTGTGATCTCATAATTTCACATGATTACAACAAGATAAATCTAAAAGAAACCTATGCATTTCATCATTCAATTAAAACTCAAAGATAAATCCTATCATTCTAATCGAAGATATGATCACAACATTTATATTTTGAGAAGCAAGTTGTAGATGGTATTTATAATATAAACATCCTACACATAATAGATCATTAAGTCTAAAGCTATCAGACCTATTAATCTATTAGGATTAACAAAACATAAATCAAAACATCATTAACAAAAGGCTAAAGCCAAAATGCATATATGTTGTTTCATTAATTTTAGGAATCACTCTTCCATATCTTTCCCTAAGCCAAGATGATTTCCATTACAAAATATGGAGTATTTAAAGAGTTGATGTAAGATAAACTTCCTATCTCCTAAGATAGGGTTAGAGATCAAAAAGATCTAAAAAGTTACAAACATAGAGGGCTTAGATCCTCTCAAGATCAAACTAAATCTTGTGAGAATTTTCTCCTATTTACAAAATTTGCAAAAAGAGAATAGTTGATCAACTAAGTCCAGCATGCTTCATCCCACGAAATCAGCATCAGATACATCCCATCCTGAAAGAAAAAATGAAATGGGTAAGTCAAATATTTTATTAACAATCAATTGCTAAATTTTATATGAGAAATTGACTTGGATACAGAATCTCTCGATTTTGTAGCCAGTCTTATTATTGGTAACAAAAATCTAAATCAATCTAGATTAATTAGAAAAATAACAAAACAAGCATAATTGTGATAAAAACCAATCTTACCATCTAACTGATAACAAAATTCGAATCACAAAATCTCAGAATTAATCATGGCCTTGACACTGCCAGTGTTTTTTATTATGATATTGCCTGTCTTTTTCAAATGCTTTACCTGTCATTGTGCATTGGCCTTGAGTTCACAATTTCCATTTGCCAATAAGTCATTTTTAGCCACGAGAGCTTTGATCCTTGCTTGAAGGATAGAAATGTCTGTGTAGTACTGGCCTATCCAATGTAAACAAGCTTTGCAATGTACAATAGGGGTAATCGGTTAAGGAAGCGTGTGATTGTGTGCTAAAACACCACTACTATCCACTGTCACCCTATGACCGAGCTTGATACCTATAAATTCCTTGTTGTCTTTTAGACATGGTGGGAGTTTATTCACATAATTGAATGGTTGGTCTGGTTGGGAATA
Organism: Picea mariana; assembly: GCA_032191745.1. Taxonomy (NCBI): domain Eukaryota; kingdom Viridiplantae; phylum Streptophyta; class Pinopsida; order Pinales; family Pinaceae; genus Picea; species Picea mariana. The sequence continues at coordinate 41,570 of JASDQU010588485.1, forward strand.
ATTTGGATCTTCTTGTTGCAGAAACCTCTCGATCTCAGAGTCTGAATCCTCATGGATATCGATCGATTCAATCGAGCTCACATGAGATTTGGATATATTACGCAGATTCTGAGAAATGATTTAACCAACCTTCTTGTTACGAAACCCTACTTCTTAATTCTTCTTTGACTTCTTGCGAGGGTTTCCAATGTTTGATTTTCTAGTAGGGCCAGGGTAGACAATTGGCTCATGCACAAKRKTTTTGATAAAATYAGAATTAAAACCTTGTTGCCCACATAAAAGTGGCTTGGACAATTCCCCTTCAGAAGGATTATTATCTAGGTTGCCAAATGAGAACTTAAGAGGCTTCTATATCATTGGCTTATCCATTACAGGGGTCTCTATAGGGTTTGCTATAACGAAACCATTACGGGATATGAAAGCATCCCAATCCTCACCAAGTGTTTTCAAATGATGAACTAACAGTAATTTAATCAACCCATGGTGAAATAGGCTTGAATCCAAGTTATGTTTCTTATATCTCTTTGACATTTTATACAAACCTCTTAGCAGGAAAAACGACATGTTTAAATGGAATCCAATAAAATGCATGAGCAATCGTATGTGGTAAAGGAAAACCAATCCAAAACGGCCTTCATAGGTAATAAAATGTCTTAACACTACCAACAAACCATGCCATCTAATCTTGAGCAGGGAGACCGGAATACCTTTGTCACAACAGTGAATATTTCTAGAGGTGATGAACAAACTCCAGGGTACTTCATCAAATTTCGAGTTTTTAAACCACTTTTGACCAATGAGAGGGAACCCTGTCGCTTCACTCAGAATTTTGTCGGTGATCTCTAGCTGAATATCACCCACCTTGGCTCTGCATCCATCAAATGTGAGGGAGAATTCTTTGTCCATTTGCAATTTATAACCCTGGAATTCCTTAATAAACACATCCCAACCTTGGCTCTTCAGATCATCACTCGCATCACCATACAACAAAATTTTTTGGGAGCCATTTGGTTCAACTCAGATGACAGGGGCCATAAGGGTTCAAATAGATGGTAAAAAAGAAAACTTTAGCTCACTATGTTCTTAGGAGATAGCACTAAAAGAGACAAACTCGAGCTAAAACGATGGAAGAAAAACTAGGAACACACCAACGCAACTATAACATAAGCAATAGGGGTTTTAGTCATGAATTTCGGGCATTTCTAGTAATGAATGCTTTGAGTACAAAGCGTAACCCAAGACCCTAGCTTGTAATGAGGGATTTTTCAATTCAAACTGCCAACTAAAAATGAAGTACAAGGTACATTCGAAGTGCGTTTAATTTCCATGACATGTAATGGGTATACTCGAATTGCAAAGGTTAGGAGAGGATGCGTTTTTACAATCCAAATGCAAATCAAAAAATTAAAATCAAAGTTGATTTACCAAGAATATTAAATGAACAAGGCTATAGTCCAAATGTCAATCGATTCTTGGAATATTTACAAAGTATCCAAAAGATTAGCTTACAGTCCAAGAGAAACTCAACATAAGTATTTCATTGGTATATGATAAGCTCAGAAAAATCATTAAAATGAAATAGATGTAAGCCCATTTCAAGCACATTGACCCTTTTAAAGACCAAGCCTTAGATAGAATTGCAATACGATTTTAATTTTTAATGCTTGATTCATGATTTTAGTCATGAATCAAGCATGGAAACGCAAGATAAAGATAAACAGGAACAATCAAAACATCCTTTTTACAACTGAATATTCACCTTTAAATAGAAATATTTATAGGATGAGGTGTAGGCAACTACAGGAATTGTCATTTGTCACTTGAAAAGGAAAAAATCATGTAGGGCTGCCAACACACCCTTGGCATATAGAAAAGAGGTTGTAGCCCATGGAAAGGGTCATACCCTCTCTACAATTCCTGTGCCAAAGACCTAAATATGGCCACATGTTGTTAGCCTAGGCTGAGCACTATAAGGAAGGCTGGTTGTCCACATAAAAATGGACGCAGGATTGAGAACAAGCTCATCCATAAACCATAGCAAAATAAAAGATCCGTAAGACTGCTACAGTAACACCCTAACGCTGTCACACTAAACAACAGATATGTAATAAGAAAAGAGGGCTGAAATTTTCTATAGTAGAAGAAGAGGTTGTCCATAGGCCTCTAAGTCTGTCAAAACCCAGAATAAATGTCCCTGTGGTATAAAGAAAGGAGATGAACCTCTCCTCAACTCTATGGTAAAAGTTTGAAGGGGCTGGACCTAGAAAAATTCTGAGTTACTGTAAAACCTTGACTGAGATTTTCCTTCTAGTATATTTCATCACAACATGCTAGTCACAAGTATACATACTACAACAAATCATCAACATATGAATCCAATCAAAAGACTTCTCTTGAGGCAGCCACTAAGAGTTGTCATGATTTGCAATCAGTGAGCAACCCAGGGATTGCATTTTCAATTTATGTTTGGAGTATCGATCTTTCCTTATTTACATTGGAAGGCAAATCATAGGATGCAGCTAAGGCTTGGCATTCATCATGTAAAAGGACAACAAGAAAAGGCATCTATATAAAGTAAATGTAACTAGAGATGAATGGTCAGAAGTCTCACTTATCCTAGGTCTGAGAGAGCTGAATGAAATGATAATTCTACAGACCTGTGACAACACATTTAAGGAGACATGTGCCCAAGTCAAACTTCTGAGTTATATCTCTGCTATCTATTGCTCCATACTATCATTTTTTGATTTCATATACTGATGCGAGTATTCAATAGTGGTGATGGTATGTATCCCATAAAAATATAAAGTGCATTGAATATATTGGTGAGAAAACAAGTTCTTACTAAAGAAGAGAAAGAGCTACCCTTGTGTAAAATGAACACACTCTTACAATAAAAATTGTTGAAGTAGATCCACCAAAAGAAATGTCCGGTGTAACTACCTCTAATGATAGAGAAGAATTGCTTATTGAAAGAAAATTCAAAACTCGTGTTACACTGGGTTATCATGGGCATATATCACTTTGGAAAACACTTCTTCTAGAGTAGCTTGTAAGTGAGAAGAGTGGACCCAATCCGAAAAGCAAAAGCAATGATTTCTTGAAGTGTTTGGTCCCAAAAACCGATAAAGCCTTGATTATAGTCTTGAGCTACAAGTTTGATACAGAGAATTGTATAGTACAAGGTGGCTACAAGGCAAACAAGCAAGGAATGTCATGACATTGACAAAC
>JASDQU010588486.1:10144-48448 GCA_032191745.1 Picea mariana
TTCTTCCCCTAGAGGGTTTCCCAGGATAAATGTTGTGTCTCTTGTGGATGTGTATTTCTCAGTGATCTTGTTCTTATGATGCTCTTATCTATTGAAATGCAAAGAACTATAATAATGGCATAAACATTAACACTTACTTATCCATCATGTTTCTCTACCGAACATATTGAATACATATCCATTGGTCGACCTCCATTAATCCAGATCTCCATCCTAGTCGGCATCGAAAAAGACATGTACATTTAATTTACTACTGTCACTTCCAATTTTTCCTTGGTATCATATATCATAGTCCTTTGTTCCACACAAATACCTGAACACTCTCTTGACAGTTGTATATTACTCCTTTCTAGGTGTCGACATCTTCCTTCTCAACACTCCCACTGCATGGGAAATGTATGTTCAAGTGCAGACCATTGTATATATTAGACAACCAATAGAACTTGCATAGGGAACACATGCCATGTCCTTTATTTCTTCCTGTGTCTTTGGAAATTGTTCAATAGTTAGCCTTTCTCCCACAAGAATAGACACCTTCACCAATTTGCAATCCTGCATGTTGAACCGTTTCATAATTGTTTCAATGTACTTTGTTTATTTCAACTAGATATTTCTAGCGGCTCGAGATTTCTTAATCTCCATTCCCATTACGAATTTATTTTCACTGGGACCCTTCATGTCGAACTTGGAGGATATTTTCTTCTTCACCTCCTTTATTGTGTCCATGTTGTTTCCAATCAGCAACATGTCATTGACATACAAAGCTACATATATGAAACACCCACCTTCTTCTTTGTAATATATGCAGTGATCATCTTTTCTTCTCATAAATCCCAAACTGAGGATTTTTGTGTCAAAGTTTTGGTACCACATCCTTGGCGATTGATTTATACCATATAGGTATATTTTTTATTTGCACACCAACTCTTGCTTGCTCTTTAATACAAATCCTTTAGGTTGTTTCATGTAGATTTCTTCTTCTAGGTCCCCATGTAGGAACAATTTATTCACATCCATTTGTTCTATTTCCAGATCAAATGTTGCAACCAGAGACATTAGTACTCTTATGGAAGTTAATTTTGCAACAGGGGAAAAAATCTCACCAAAGTCGACTCCCTTGACTTGGGAATATCCTTTTGCTACCAATCAAGCTTTGAACTTATCGACTTGTCCTACATTATCCATCTTCTTCTTGAATACCCATTTTCTACCGATGAGTTTTCTTCCACTAGGTAACTTGACTAAATCCCATGTTTCATTCTTATGCAAAGATCCCATCTCTTCAACCATGGCATCCTTCCATAGTTTACCCTCTGTCGAGTCAACTGCCTCATCGACTGACTTGGGATCATCATCGATCGCAGTTAACATGAATGTGGAATGGAACTCGAGCAAACTATACCTTTCAACTGGTTTTCTTACTCTTTATAACCTCCTTACTAATGGATTCTATTGTTCCACATCTTCCTCTTATTCATTCGACTCATCTGAATCATCTTCTTCATTCCTTAGTTTAAACCACATCGTCTCAGGATTATTCTCGATCTGAACAATGGATCAGACTTACCTCCAATTTCTCTGAAGACCACATATCAACTGTACATTATTATCATTGATGCAATATCCCAAAGCTTATATCCTTTCATTTCCCTCTTTGTATCCATTGAAAATACATTTGACTTCCTTCTTTTCCAGCTTGCTCCTCTTTTCCTTGGGAACATTCACAAATGCATCACAACCAAATACTTTGAGACATGAAATTGAAGGCTTCTTACCTGGCCATACCTCATGTGTATTCATTTAGACTAGTGCCGATGAAGGATACATATTCACCAGATATCTTGCAGTCTCAACCACATCCACCCATAATTCTTGTGCGGGACTAACACCACTGAGCACTCTCCTTTCCTTATCCATCAATGTTATGTTCGTTATCTCATCAAATCTGTTTTTTGGTGGGGCATATGGTGTGCTATTCCACACTTCTTAAATAACTAATCAAATTATTTTCCATGGAATTCACCACCATTGTCAGTTCTCAACACCTTAATATTCTTATCTATCTGGTTTTCTACAAGATCTTTAAACTCTTTAAATTTCTTTAAAACCTCGGATCTCTTCCTTAGGAAATATATCCTTGTATTTCTGGAAAAACCATCTATGAAAGATACATAATATGGGGATCCACCAAGTGAAGGCATTGTAATCGGGCCAAACACATCACTATGCACCATTTCTAGAATCCCATTTTCCCTTGTCACACCAGATGGGAACCTCACCCGGCTTTGCTTTCCATATATGCAATGTTCAAAAAAGTAAAATTCTAAACCATATTCAGGAAAACCTTCAACCATACCTTTTATTTACATGGCCCAAAGTCCTTTTTCTTCAATGTGTCCCATCCTCTCATGCCATAACATGGTCGGGTCAATTTTATCATGTCTTGTCAAGTCAGTTTGTACCAACTTAGCCTGATTTGGATCAAGTTGAGTTGAATTCAATTCATCTTTAGGAGAAATGTTGTTTCATCTAGTTGATTCAACATTCCCTAACAGGTTATATAGGGTTCCAATCCGAACTCCTTTCATTAATACCATCGCATCTCTGGCCATCTTGCATGAATCCTTCTAAAATAGAGTGTTCACTCCATCATCACTCATCTTACTAACAAATATCAGGTTTCTTTCCAAACCTAGAATGTGTAGCACACTTGGAAGTGTTATTTTCCTAACATCTTGTAGTATCATTCAAACTCTTCCTCGTCCAAAAATTTTGGTTTTCAATTCATCCCCCAAGAACACATCGCCCCCATCATATCATTCATACTCGCATAACCATTCTCTATGTGGTGTCATATGATAGGATTCTCCTAATTCGATCAAATAAACACCTTGATTCAACTGTGTATTGGTCAATAACGGGTACACATCACCTCCCTTATTCAGGGTCATATTTCTCTTTGACAGCTGCATCTCGTCAGATCTTGTAATGAATTCCATATCCCTCAACTTGCAATCCTTTTTTTAATTCCCATCTTTACTATATTTCCAGTGTCTTCTTATCGACTGAACCGGGGATTTAGATCTACCCTTCAACTTAGACTTTCTACCGGATAATTTTCCTTTGTCTTTTTCAACCGATCTACCTCTGACTGCTAAATCATCTTTGGTCGATCATTCCATGTTATTTCTTCTCATTTCTTCTGAAATTAGAGAAGAAACCACGTCTTCTAATGATAGTGTGGTTGTATTAATCCATATGACCACGACTAATCTATTACAAGAGTCTGTAAAATAACATAATAGGATTAAAATGGTATTGAACGCATTTAAATGCTTAGTCAGCAAACTTCCATCACTCATTCTCAGAAGATATAATTTCTTTTTGAGAAACATCTTATTTTTCATAGATTTTGACTGGTATAAGCTTCCCAGATTGTCCCATAGTTTCTTGGCTGAATATTCACCTCATACATTCAGTAGTATTGAATCTACAAAACAAATTCAAATCGTACTTCTTGCTCTTCTTTCAAGTTTCTCCCATTCTTCCGTCGACATGCCTATTGGATGGGTACCTGGACATATTGTTTTCCATTATTATCGATATACAATAAGATATTCCATTTTAAGATTCCAAAGCTCAAAATTATGGCCATTGAATTTTTCTATCTCTATTCTTGAACTACTCACCATTCTTTACCACGATCTTTAACACAATTTATGACTTACAACTCTTATTGTACCTAGGGTTCAGCTCTCAAATTCAATATTGGTAAATCAAGATATGATATACATGTCAAGTATTAACAGAGATCTGATACTACTTGTTAGGGTTGAACTTCACTCTAATACCACTTTTTAGGAAATGAGATACACTTCCACACTAAACCTAGTAGAAGAGAAGAAGAATGTAATCAAGAACATAATGACAAAGCAATCACACAGTACACAGATATTTTACTCTAGAAACCCAAACAGGGAAAACCAACATTCATTGAGCATTCTACTCTCTATGTTGTCCTACTACCTGTGTGGATTCCTCTAGCAGCAACAATATTTCCATATTCTCTTTCTTAATGGATGGTATCACTAGAGATTTCATTCCTATCATGATTTGATCCATTATCCAAGAAAAACCCAAGCCACTCTTTCGATAGAGTCAAAACATACCATGCTTTTATACCAAATGTTAGAAGCCAAGAGAAACTAGAGAAAAAAAGTGATCACAAAGAAAAAAACACATGGAAGACATGTACAAAAGAGCCAATGTTTACCTTGGAAACCTTTTACCAGGAAAACTATCACTCAAGATATATATCTTTATTTATCTTATCTAAGCTAGATGTTACCACTCAAACTCTCACCTTGGAGGAAAATTCCTAACCTTAATGGGAGGGCCTAGAGGAACTAACAGGCAAGCCACCCATTGTCACTTTGGTGGCATTGCCCCACTCTTTAGACCAAGGAAAGAAACTACCCTAGGGTGAATCCCTACAATTCAAACTAAGATAGGTCATTATGTAGGAAGGGGATTTTCTCCTAACTTAGACTTGACAAATAAAAATAGTGATTTGAAACCCACTCACTCTTAAAATGTAAGACAAGTTAGAGCATGTAAGATGTGTGTCAAATATCTAGGAGGCACAAGATTTAAATGATGTGTAATTTATACAAGTGTGCTTGTGTCACGAAAAGTGGTCATATTATGTTGGAAAACCAAATGAATAAATATGACATGTAAGTGGATTAAACTTGCTCAACATTCAATATCTCAAAATGAAATTATCCTTCAACCAAGGAAGCCTAAAGATAGCACATAGCATCCGAAAGGTTTGTAACCTGAATATTAACAAGTTTATCATTCATTGAACCATTTCATCATGTTCATGAAATAAGTGTTGATAGCTTAAAGATATAATAGTTATCCACCACTCACTTATAGATATTTAAAATGTGTTCATCATGTGACAAGATACCACTACTGTTATATATATCAGAGTTTAGGACAGAAATATAGATCATATTTGATATGGAAATGTAATCAACTATTATCCTTGAAAAAGAGAGCTCATTAACCATAGAATGCAATGAAATTTAGAGAATTTGTTACTTAAACACCATTGTTATGTATTCAATTTTATATCAAAAATTACGTACATCAATAATCAAGAGATTGCAATTAGTATTTAACAAATTGAATGGAAAAAAAATTCACACTTGAATATTTAACCCAATGCTTTGATGCTAATATGATTAAGTGGATAGTTTGTAGAATTTAAATGTTGTAATATATGTACCAGTAGTGAGATGTCAAGATTGCAGTGTTCCCAATGTGTGTATTAGTTTGATTTAGAGATGATTCATATTACACAACTTCGTCATCAAATTTAAACCAATTCCATTCACCACAATCTTTGCATTAATGTGAATTATACCAAGTATTAAAACCCTCAAGTAACATATTTCTAAACAATGAAAGAGATAAGATTTACTTAGGTCATTGGGCTCAAAGGATAAATTGCTCAACAAATCAAGGAATTAATTTTCTAAAGAGAATATTTATCATCACATCTATGCTTAAACGTTGCACTAGATCATTAATTTAAAGAAAATAAATGAAAAAACCTTGTCCTCGTATTTAAAAACATGAAGGAACTGAAAATAACCAAGTCGTTTTGATTAATTAACAAGGCATTCTTTTAAAAGAGGCATTGATTCATTAGGTTGGAGTGTTATGATCAAAATAATTCCAAAACATTGATGAGTTCTGATGTATTATACAAAACATTGACCATGGAAGCAAGTAACATTAATCCTCATGTCACAATTTCAAACCATATAGACTTAAACCATTTTCTTAGGAGCAAGATAATTCAACCATGTGAGGCATCGATTCATTTGTTAATAACCTTATGAGTATCATAAATTCCAAGCGTTGCATAAATATCAATATTTGAGCCAAGTCATTGGATCTTTCACCAAGATATGAATGTGAGTAAGCTTTAAAACTTTAGTGCCATCAAGTTACTATGTATTTTTCAGCATTAAAAGTATCAGAAATTCCAAACGTTGCATAAATATCAAGGTTTGATCCAAGTCATTGGATGTTTCACCAAGATATGAATGTAAGTAATCTTTAAAACTTTATTACCATCAAGTTATTATGTATTTTCCAACATTAAAAGGACACAAACTATATTGAATGATTTAGATTCAAGCATGATAGAAACAATGAATCAATCATCTGAAGGATCAATGACACCCAAATAATATAGTAAATCCTTATGTTGTGAAGGAAATGTTTGGAGGAATTTGAGGGATGAAATCATAGTCAAGGACAGGGTTAATCCATCTACTATGTCGTAGTTTATGGGATGCTCGCACATGAGAGTTGGAATCATTGTGTCATAATGGAACCTTAGGAACCTTCAGGGGAAGGTCAACATTGGGTTTAGTAATTTGAAAAGTTACATTAATAGATAGGGTAGGATCATAAGAGTCTGTAAGTGGTGCTTCAAGAGGCATACCATACTGATGTAATAGGGCGGTTAGGTTAACACTGGTGTAATCCAAGTAAAAGATTTGATAATTCCCATTTCAAGGAGGTTTGGAAGTGGTAAGTGGTCCAAGATATGATATACTTGTTGACGTCCTGTCGAATTTTTGGCCAATAAAATTGTTTATGTAGAACAACCACAGTTTTATCCATGCAAAAATGTCCTGTTGTCCGACTATAGTGAGCCTCCCAAACCAATTTTGCATGCTTTCCTACGGGAACACAGAGGTGGCCCAGATGGCATAATAGTCCATCCTGAATGTAAAAATCGGTGGCATTCATGTGTGTACCCAAGAGATGATAGGTGGTGGTGAAGTCAAGGTCATGCTGATAAAGTTGGAGCCACTTAGATGCCTCATGCCCATAAGAACAGAGCACGGTGGTGACTATAGAAATGATAGGTTGACTGAGCCAATCAACAACATGATTTGTGCTCCTTGTCTTATACATGATGTTGAGATGGAACTTTTGTAGATATCTGGACCACTTTTGATGGCAGTTATTATGAAAATTCCCCCATGTCTATATGAACTGTAGAGGCTTGTGATCAGTGTGGATGATTGTCTCCTTTCCCATAATGTAATGTTTCCATTGATAGCAGTCTTGCACAATGGAATACATTTCCTTGTCATAGGTGGGGTATTTCTGGACGGTATCTGAGAGTGTCTCACTATGGTATGCTACTGGATGACCGTGTTGAGTGATAATTGTGCCTACAGTGTAGTCGAAGGCATCAATCTCAATCTCGAATGGTTATTGCAGATCGGGTTAGGAGATTACTGGAGTTGAGAACAAGTGATGCTTCAAATCATCAAATGCTTGTTGTTGTGCCTTGACCCATGCAAATTTTTCCTTGCCACCTCCCTTGGTCACTTTTTTTAGGGCCTATGCAATATGGGAGAATCCCAACACGAACCTTTTGTAGAAGTTGGGAAGTCCCAATAAGCTCCCAAGCTCAGTTAGCGTGGTCGGGTTTGGCTAGTCACGGATGACTTTGATCTTATTTGGATCCACATGTACCCCATGCTCATCAACAATGTAGCCCAATTATTGGACCTTATTCATGCCAAAGGAGAATTTTTCCAAGTTGGCATATAGCTTGTGTTGTTGCAGAGTGCTCAAAACCTGTTGAATATGTTGCATGTGCTCCTCCCAAGTTTCGTTGAAGATGAGGATGTCATCTAGACATACCACCACAAAAGAGTTAGTGAAGGGTATCAATACATCATCCATCAACCTCATGAAAGTTTTTGGTGCATTTTTTAAGCCAAAGGGCATGACCAACCATTCAAAGAGACCTTTTTTAGATTTGAAAGTTGTCTTCCATACATTAGTTGGTTCGATGGGAACCTGGTGGTAGCCAAACTTTAGGTCAATCTTTTTAAAGAACTTTTCCCCCTTGAGTTGGTCAAGAAGGTCATAAATTTGAGGAATTGGGTATCGATTCCTGACTATGATTTTGTTTAATTCTTTGTAATCAATGCAAATCTGCCAGGTCCTGTCTTTCTTTTGCACCAGTACAATTGGGCTTCCGCAAGGGGAGGAGTTGGGTCAGATGTGCCCATTTTGAAGCAGCTCTTCAATATGGCACTTCATTTTGTCATTTTCCATCAGTGAGTGATGATATATTGGTCCAATAGGAAGAGGTGCACTGGGGGTTAGATCAATTGGATGCTTGACTTGGCAGTGTTTCAGTAGATGGGTGGGTGAGGAGAAGATGTCTCTATACTCTTCCACTATCCGTTCCACTTGCTTATACTACAAAGAGAGGCTCTATGTAGAGGTCACGAATGTGGCAATGACCTTCTACTCACCATGAGAATAGATCAAAAAGAAGACGAACTTCTCATTTTTTTGAAATGACCTTACTACATTTCTTAGCAGAGACTAAAGAAATAATGGTAGGCGATGCTACCTCTGGTATCACATACAATTGTCTACCCAAGGTAGTAATAACATTGAGGGGTCTAGACTCATACACAGCATGTCGCTTCCATAAATATGGTTGGCCTAAAAGAACATCACAAACTTCAAGGGGAGAAATATCACACAATACCTCATCTTTGAAGGGCTTGATGCCATAGGGAAGACGACACTATTGGTTGACGTGGAGATCTATTACTTGGCAAAGTCAATCGATTGTGTAGGGTTACAGGTGCAGTGTCATCAATAGGTCCGACCACTTGATGACCTATATTTAGATTAGGTTCTTCTAACTGCCACTATCGACAATTAAATGAAGCAAATCCCCCTATACCCACATCTATGAGTGAAATAGGTGTTCCCCTTCCTCTAGTTCGCTTGGATGAAATTTGGTGGTAGCGAAAGTGGCACTCAGTTTGGCATTGATAATCCACTTCCCTCTTTCTAGATTTTATTTGGATTCAGGATCCACCTCTGACTCGAAATCTTTCATCTCAACCACTAGTGACTGGTTGTAGCAACATTCTTCAGTGTTGTGCCAAGCGATTTTATGGTACTCACACCACTTTCTTGTGTTCTTCTTCAACTTATCATTACCCTTCCTGGGTTGCATCTTGGAATGGTTTTCCTGAGAGTGGCCATATTCTCTCTATCCCTTTTTTTGGGGGTTGGGTCCACCTTTTACCTACTTTCAATGTGAGGATTTTGCAGATCCAAACTCTCACCTCTTCTGCTTAAATTTATGCTCGATCTTGACAGCATATCTATAAGTTGCACCTAATGATGCGATGTCCATAAACTCCATTTATGTTTGAATGTATCTATTCAAAAAAACATGGTATTTGAGCACCATATGTCATTCAGAGTCTTTGATACCCAATTTTGTGTGCAGGGTATGGAAAAAATTGGTGAAATCTGATACTGTCTGGTCCCTTTCCTGACGCAGCGTGGTCCATCTTGTGTATTGGTCCTTATGTCTTCCAACAAGGTAGTATTGTTCTTTAATGGCATCCCTGAAGGAATCTCATGTGGTGGAGACCAAAAATGTTTCATATTCTTCGGTGGCCCTTTGCTTAGAGTAAGTATCCCACCAGTCCTTAACATGGGAGATGGCCTTGAGGAGTGTAAAAGTAATATTTTCCCTATCAAAAAAATTGTGGACCGAAAAATACCCTTCGGTTATATTCACCCATTTATCTACAACATCCGCATCTATCAGTCCTTCAAATAATGGAATGTCAAAATTTACTTGTACCTTGAAGGGTGTTGCATGGTCGCTTGATGAAGATATCTCTCAAGTGGGCAGCCACTGAAGGATCTATGCAATGTTGTCCATCATTTCGTTCCTTTGTCACGCAAGGGCTTCCTCGAGCAAAATTTTAAAAGGATATCCTAATCCATAATATTTCTTATCATCCCCCGTGAGTTTTTGTCACGCTCAGTGCATCCGATCTTGCAAAGGATTGACTAGTTCGAGTCCCAAATTCTTGTACCCAGATCTTGTCACGAACATGCACAACGAAAAACAAATGAAGAGCATACTGCTCTAATACCACTGATCTGGATTTATGAGTGGAATGAAACGAATAACAATTTGAATACAATAACATGGAGATACAGAAAACAAAAAAAGATATACAGTGAGCAATAACTTCTATTGAATAAATAAAATAGGTTGAAACTGTAAAACTGTAGAACTAAAAACAATTTGCTTGAATGGTGGTAGCTATCTCTGATAAGAGATGTGGCTTCTATGCACATTTTTATGAGAAGAATGATTATAATGAGGCTTGAGAGGCATTTTTAACATTACTCATGAATTCAAAAACCCTAGACATCTAAAAACCTAACCCTAGGAGATGAAACACGTAAATTTATGTGGGCCATAATGGGTAAGTTGGTACCTCAGCTTCTCGGGGTCGTAAATTTTGCATACGACCTTTGTTTTAGATGTGTGATAGCTCATTTGAAAGTATTTTCAAGAACTACACATTATGCTATAAAAATCTAAGTTCGTCTATAGTTTGATTGTGTCAAGCCAAAAAAAAACAATGTTTAGGGCCCCAAAACAGCCCTGGAAGTACAGAAAGATGTACTGACATGAAAAATTTCAAAATAAGCCAGTTGGAATAGGTGGGAGGCCACCGATATCCACTTGTATGTTGTGTAGATATTTAGAAAATCCCCAGAAGTTCAAAACCCACAATTACAAATAAATATCATATTACAGAGAAATGTGTTGAACTAAAAACTGTCAATATGAGCTAGTTGGAATAGGTGGGTGGCCCCCAATATCCACCTGGATCATTTTGTGTTGATGTTTTAAACTGATATTCTCACCTATTCATTACACATTGAAATTTTAAATGTGTTGAACCTGCATAGAATGATCTATTTAAACAATAATACACACATTTGCAGAGAGAATTTGAGAAAGAAGAAGAAGGAGAGAAAGAATGAAAGAATGCTCATTAACCGTTTGAATAATGAATAATTTACACATGATATACTTTGTATAATTCAATGAGTGAGCACTGGAGGAGAACCAATGTTCCATAGTGGTGGTCTAGAGTGATATGGGGACACACCATCAGTTACGGGAGTGAACTACCACCTAGTCTAGTCTATCAGGCAGTTATGGGAGTGAACTGCCACGTAGTTGAGTTAACTAGTCAACTAGTCTTCAATTAACTGACTAAAAAAAGAGTAGTGAGGATTTAACTCAGGGAATCAAGGGTAATGTGTCATTCTGGTGATGATACCAAGGCAAGGCCTAATTAGCATGGTGATGATCCCAATGTTTCATGGTGACAAAACCAATGCGACATATAAACTCAACACAATTAGTCAAACTAAAGTGTCAACTGAAAGAGAATATTCTCTGGGTGGAATATTCTCCCCTAAAATATAGTAGACTAGATAATGACTAATTATGACTAATAAACAAGGAAAATCCTTAGGAAAAAAAAATCCTAGGTGTGTGTGAAGTAACTCCAACACCCCCCCTGAACATCACTATGGTGAAAATAAAGAATGGGTCTCAGCAACAAGGCCATGTTAGGTACCCAAATACAAAAGATACACTAAAAATAATGTGAGGAAAGAGGGAAAACCTCATGGGAAAAAACCCCTCCTCAAGGAACAATGTATGTAAAAATAAGAACTACAGTTTCTAGGCAACTGTGTCCTTCACTTCAAGACGACTTCACAGAGAATGGAACTTCTTCTCAGTGAAGGTCTTGGTGAAGATGTATGTCATCTGTTCTATTGAAGGACAGAACTATAGGTTGATGATCCCCTTGTGTAATAAGTACCAAATTTAGTTCATGTGGATATCGATGTGCTTCGTCCACTGCCTCTAAACTGGATCTCTGCAGAATTTCAGAGTGATCTGGTTGTCACACCAGATGATGATCATCTGATGAAACTGAATGCCCAACTCAGTGAGAAAATGTTGTAGCCACATAGACTAAATGGTTATGTTAACTACCCCTCTGTACTCTGCCTTGGTTGAATATAGAGAGATGGTATCTTTCTTCTTGCTCGACCAACAGATAGGCCTGGAACCAAGATTGAATGAGCAACCAGATGTGGACTTGCGATCAGTGCTATCACCAGCCCAGTCGAAATCAGTAAACCTGATGAGATCTAATGTAGAGTCTACTGCATAATGGATCCAAAAGGTGATGGTGCCCTGTACGTATCGAAGGATATGCTTTATAGCTTTCCAATGTAGCTCATGCAGCTGCTGCATGAACCTGGAAATTACGCCAACTGCATATGAGAGGTTTGTTCTGGAGTGTGTGAGATACAACAAGCTCCCCACTAGCTATCTTTATAGTGTGCTGTCAACTAGTGGAGTCTCCCTTCCATCCTTAATTTTGACTCGTGATAAGAAATGAGTCGGAGCAGAATTGCAATCTATCATGTGAAATATCTCAAAAAGATCTCATGTATACTTGGCCTAAGATAGGTTGATGCCTGATGCATCCTGATTGATCTCTATTCCAAGGAAGAAGTGTAGAGGACCCATGCTCATCATCAAAAACCTATCATGTAATATCCTCTTGACTACAACAATCACTAAAGTCGAGCACCCGGTGATCAGCAAATCATCGACATACAGAACTAAAAGTAGAAGTGAATCAACCATCCTAAGCATGTAGACATTCAGGTCTGATTTACAACATACAAAGTTCTGTGACAACCGGTAGGAATCCATCTTGGCATACCATGCCCTCGGAGCCTGCTTGAGGCCATAAAGTGACTTCTTCAGTCGATAGACCAAAGATGAGTCCTACATAAATCCCTGGGGATTCTCCATATAGATCTCCTCAGAGAGATCACCATGAAGAAATGCATTTTTCATGTCCATCTAATGAACTTACCATCCCTTGGTTGTCGCAATGGAAAGTACCAATCATATGGAATCCATCTTCACTACTGGAGCGAAGGTCTCTTCATAGTTAATACCATGAACCTGATGAAATACTTTGGAAAAAATCTTGTCTTTGTATATGCTAATCTGTTCATCCGTTGTGCTCTTGGTCTTGTAGACCCATCTGCATCTGACAATTGAACTACATCCCAAGTTTGGTTCTCAAGGAGGGAGTATTACTCCTCCTGCATGGCGGATTCCCAAAAGGGATTTCTAGCAGCCTCCCCATAAGACTGTGGATATGAATACTGAACTGAAAAAATATGTCTGGAGGGTAATGGTTCAATGGCAGTGAGTGCAACAGGAGGCTCCTTGAAATCAGATTGAGTCCTCCTAGTATCGATTGGATCACCAACGAGATCCCATGCATCCTTAAGAGTAGTTTGTGCCCACTTGGGCCTCTGCTTTGGCTCTGCAACTGCATCTGGATGCTCTGACTCTGCATCTGAATATATTGACTCTGAATCTAAATCATATGAGTCCTCTGAATCAAAACTCTCATCTGAAGAAGAGTTAGCATGCGCATGCTCATCATCTTGAACAGGTGGAAGAATGAAGTTGTCTGCATGTGGTTGTTGAGGTGCATGCGAGACACTTTCCTCGAATTGGACACTTCTCTCAATGATGAGCCATTCCAAGGAAAGGTAAATAAGTGTATATCCCTTCACATCGTCAGGGTATCCAAAAAAAATGCACTTAGTGCTATGTGGATCAAGTGCCTTCCTCTTTTCAAAGGGAATCTGGGCCCATGCACATGAACCAAAAATTTGAAAGTGGGTCACTTTCAGTTTGAGGTTGCTCCAAGCCTCGTACGAGGTCTTATCCTTGACAGATCTATGCAGAGATCTATTTTGGATATATGTTTCACAATTAAGTGCTTCGGCCCATAGTCTCTGTGGTAGATACTTTGCATGCAACATTCAAGATGCCATCTCCTTTAGAGATCGATTTTTCCGCTCAGCAACTCTGTTTGTTGTGGAGTATACGGAACTGTGTGATGCAACTGAATCCCTGCCTCATGGAAAATATTATGGATCTCATTATTTACATAATCTCCCCCATTATCATCTAAGAGGACTTTTATCTTCTTTTCGAACTGTGTGTCAACTAGGGCTTTGAAATCTTTGACGTGTTGAAAGACCTCAGATTTTTGCCTGAGAAAGTAGATCCATGTAAAACGTGAGAAATCGTTCAAAAAAATGAGAACAAACCTCTCTTTGTTGATCGATGGATGCGAAAAATGATGGATGCGAAAAATGACCCATGAGCTCACTATGGATCAGATTTGAAGGTGTGGAGGCTCTCTGAGACTTTCCCTTGTCGAATTTCTCTTGAGGGTGTTCCCGAGAACACATCCCTCACACACTCCCTTGGAGAAATGGATGTTTGGTAGACCAATAACCAATATTTTCTTGATAATTTTCTGCATGTATCTGAAATTCAAATGTCTAAACCTTTTGTGCCATATCCTACTACTTTCANGCATGTCGTAGATGTCCATAGAATTTGGTGTGAATATGACTTTATTTCCATTGTCAGAATTCATCATCTGATACATGGAGAGAAGGTTGACAGAAAGTTTGGGAACGTGCAGCACATTCTCGAAGCTTTTGTTGGTGAGTTCAATCCTTCCTTTTTCGGTGACTTCGATAGAAGAGTTTTCCCCCATTAGAATGGCAGGACCTTTGCATGCATCCAAAGAAGAATATACTTCTTTTGAGGAATCCATGTGATGTGATTCTCCTGAATCTACGATCCACGCACTGGGAGAGGAGTTGATGGAAATCAAGGCATGGCTACAATTTCCTATCTTTGAATTTGTATCTTCTGGCTTCTTCTTCTTGAACCCTCGATGATGCAATCTCCAAGGTTGTTTTGCTGCAGCATTTGAGACGTCATATCTATTTTTTTTTTCATGCATTCAGATTTCGAATGGAATCCTTTGTGACAATACGTGCATTTCTCCCCTTTTCTTCCCTTTTCCCCTTTGGATCTGAAGGCATCGATGAAGGGTTTTGTGTATCCTTCCTTCTTCAGATGTGCATGATATTTCCATTTAGATTTAGATTTCTGATATTTGTGGCTTCCAGCATGCATAGTGAGTGCATGCGCCCTTGGGCCTTTGATTGTGCTGATGTTGATGAGCTTGGTTTGCTCTTGTGTCAGGGATTCGATAAAGTCCTCAAGAGAAGGCATCTTCCAGGTGACTCTAGAGGTGAATCTGACAATATGGAATGTGGATATGAATAAAGAGAGTTTAGGACCAAGCTTGGAGAGAATGGTAAGAACCATTTGTTTCTCCTCCTTCGATTTATCAACTCTGCAAGCTTTGAGTTGCGACAATAAATCATTGAATTTTGTAAAGAAATCTTAGATATTATCGAAGATTTTTGGATCCAATGTGAGCAGCTCCACCTCCAGCATGTGTCCCCTCATCTCATCCTATTTTTCAAAGAGCCCTTCCAAGGTGGTCCATTATTCATTGGGAGTCTTACAGGAAGATATGTGAAAAAGGAGATCAGGAGAAATAAGACTGCAAATTGTTTCGAGTGCCTCATCCATGTGATTTAAGTACTTGGATTTTTATATGGATGATGTTGGTTATGTATCTATATTTAATTTTACCCTGTACAAACCTCTAGTTCAGAGATGTATGGCTATTTTACCTTTCCATGCAAAATAGTTGTAAGGTGTAAAAAAGAATTCTTTTTGGAAATCCATCTTTCCGTTGTCTTCAATATTTTGTTCCTGCAAAAAACAATTGGTGTAGATTTTGCTTAATATTCCATCAGCTCCTATACCATGTAAATGTGTTGAACCTGCACATAATATATCTATATAAACAATAATACACACATTTTTAGAGAGAATTTGAGAAAGAAGAAGAAGGAGAGAAAGAATGAAATAATTCTCATTAACCATTTGAATAATGAATAATTTACACATTATATACTTTGTATAAATCAATGAGTGTGCACTGGAGGAGAACCAATGATCCATAGTGGTGGCATAGAATGATCTGGAGACACACTCATAGTTACGGGAGTGAAATACCACCTATTCTAGTCTCTCAGACAGTTACGGGAGTGAACTGCCACCTAGTTGAGTTAACTAGTCAACTAGTCTTCAGTTAACCAACTGAACATAGAGTAGTGAGGAGTTAACTCAGGGAATCAAGGGTAATGCACCAATCTAGTGATGATACCAAGGAAATTTATAATTAGCATGGTGATGATCCCAATGTTTCATGGTGACAAAACCAATGCAACATCTAAACTCAACTCAACTAGTCAAACTGAAGTGTCAACTGAAAGAGAATATTCTCTAGGTGGAATATTCTCCCCTAAAATATAAGAGACTGGATGATGACTCATTATGACTAATAAACAAGGAAAAAACTTAGGAAAAATAAATCCTAGGTGTGTGTGAAGTAACTCCAACAGAAATAAACTATTATATTTAACAAATATACAATGTTTCTGATGGGTATTAGGCTCACACCTATAACAGTCTAGGTGAGACTTCTAGTACTAACATTTTTGGTGCCATTTTCGGGGAGGAGAAATTGAAGATATTTCCCTAGGATGTATGACAAGGATACTATCGGTTTTGTTGGTGTACAAAAATCAGTAAATAGAACGAGTGCATAGTGCACCTGGTGACTCCAAATTTCAGTTGTGGCTCCCAAGAGAAGGCATACGAGGGCTAACCCATAGTCACCTCTGGCTACACCTAAACCTAACCCAGAAAAATCATTAAGAAGGGAAAATATTTGCAAGGATCCTCCTCTTCCAAATCTTCAGGTATCTTTGGAGACCTACGTAAATCTATTTTTCATACACCAGTTGGTGTTTCTGAGATTTCTTATTTACCTGTAGTTGAAACTCCTGTAAATTCTAAATTAGAAGATATTTATGTTGAATACACACCTTTTTCTCCTAACTTGAAAGAGGAAAGTTTATAAATATTTGATTTTCTTGCATCTCCTGAAGTTGTTAAGCAGTTTAGACTTGAAAGTTTGAAATATTTTCCTTTCTTAGGTTCTCCAACTCCTCATTCATTTAAGTTTCATGTAACCAGAGAAGAAGGAAGCTCACTTTTTGTTAAAATCTCATCAGATATACCCAAGTCTAATTCAGATTATGTTAAGTTTGAATCTTCTTCACCCCATACTCCTCCTTTTTCAAACCTTCCTATTACACAGACCTCATTATCACCTGCAAAATCACTTGTTACTTCTCCCAAAAGTCATGACCACTGGTAGAAGACAGATATGATTCTTCTCCTCCATTTTACACTTCTTTGAATGTGCATGACAATATTTTGCACAATTGTCTTATGGATTTGGGTGCATCCCATAATATATTTCCTAAGCATGTCATGGACGAATTGGGCCTAGAAATCACTAAATCTTATCATGACATGTATTCTTTTGACTCAAGGAAAGTAAAATGTCTTGGGGTTATTAAAGATCTAGTTGTCACATTTTTCCAATTACCTATGAAAAGCATGGTCATGGACATTGTAGTTACATATTTACCCCCAAAATTTGGGATTTTTTTGTAAAGATCATGGATCAAGAGGTTAGGAGGAACTTTACAAATGGATCTTTCTTATGCTACAATACCAATCTTTGGGGGTGAGCACAGGAGACTGTATAGAGAAGATTTGTTGGCATTTATCATAAGTGATGAGAATAACCCAAAAAAACATCCTATCTATGTTGTTGATACTGATTTTGGGTCTAGTATTATTCATAATACTAAGTCCCATGAGCCACCCTTAGAGATCAAAAATCAATCATCAACAAAATGTGAAATAACTAGACAAGGTGTCTAGTTGTGGAAAATGTATTTTGATGGTGCATCTTCCAAGGATGGCGTTGGTGTTGGGGTAGTGTTCATTTATCCCTATCATGATATCACAAATATGTCCTTCAATATTGAATTTGAAACAAAAAACAATATTGCAGAATATGAAGCCTTAGTTTTGGGGCTAAGAGTTGCAAAGGACATGAAAATTGAGGGACTAGCGGTATTTGGATATGTTGAACTGATTGTGAATCAAGTCAAAAATATTTATCAAACAAAACATCCTAGATTGAAGTCTTATAGAAATTAGGTTTGGTACCTCATTGATAACTTCTTCTTATTATTTAACATGTCTTTTTTTCCCATAGATGATAATACATTGGTTGATTCCTTAGTTGTTTCTGCCAACAATTTTAAAATTCCCCTACCTACCAAACCTAAGTATAATGTTGAGGTAAAATACAAACCTACTATACCTTATAATGTCAAGAATTGGAAGGTTTTTGAAGATGATAAAGAACTAAAGATTTTTTAGTAAAAAGTGGATGAATTTATGCCTTGTATATTGACTAGGATTCAGATGGTGATAAAAATCTGCATGTTGATAAATTTCTGAACAAAATTGCAGATCATAAAATTGTTCAATTGCCTAGAAATCACATTCCTAAGGGATTTTTTCCTTTAGAAAGTCTCTTTGATAATAATGATGTTTTGAAGATGGATAGTTCTAAAGAAAATGCATACTTGATAGACTATAATTTAGGCACTGAAGAAGAGCCCAAATATGTTAAATTGTTAGTAGCCTATCAGAATATCAGAGGGTTGAATATGTCAAATTGTTGAAAGAATTTTCTGACGTGTTTCCATATAAGTATGAAGACCTCAATAATTATGATACTATTATCATTGACCATAGGATACCTTTGGAAGATTACACTAATCCTTCCATACATAAGCTTAGGCAGATTAATTCAATGTTGTTTCCTATTATGGAGAAAGAAGTCAAGAAGTTGCTTGATGCTCAAATCATTATACCTATGAGGTATTATGATGGGGTAGATAATTTGGTCCCTATTAGAAAGAAGAATGGTGAGATAAGGATTTGTGTTGGCTTCAGGAATCTAAATAGGTGTTCTAGAAAAGACAACTACCCTTAACCCAAAATGGAACACATTTTGCAAAGGGTGGTAGGCTCAGTGAGGATTTCAATGATTGATGGGTTTTCGGGCTACAATCAGATTTATGTGTTTCCAGAGGATAGAGAGAAAAAAACATTCATCACTCCCTGAGGTACATTCATGCATTCCAATATTCCATTCATTCTTATGAATGCAAGGGCAACTTTCTAGCGTGCAATGGAAATTGCATTTATTGGAGAGAAAGACAAGTTTGTGGTTATCTATCTGGATGATATTACAGTGTTTTCCAAGTCTAATCAAGAGAATTACTAGCATCTGGAGAAGGTGTTTTTGAAGTACATAAAGTATGGGTTGTCACTAAATCCCAAAAATTATATTCTTTCCATGGAGGGTAAGTTGTTAGGACACATTGTCTCAGATGAAGGAGTAAAGATTGACCCCAATAGGGTAGAGACTATCAAAAAAAAAATTCTTCCAAGGTCTAAGAAAGAAATTCAATCCTTCTTAGGTAAGATAAAATTTTTGAGGAGATTTATATCTAACTTTACTGAGTTAGTGAAATTCATCACTACCATGTTGCACAAAGGAAATGAAGTCAAGTGGAAACCAGATGCTAGGAGTTCTTTTAAGCAGATAAAGAAAGCATTGGTTGATTCTTTTGTTTTGATCAGTCATGATTACTCAAAGGAATTTATGATTTTTTCTTTTGTCTCTAATGATACAATAGTTGATGTCCTTCTTCAGAAGAATTCAGATGGTATGGAGTAGCCTATTTCCTTTTCTAGTAGAGCATTGAGAGATGTTGAAGTCATGTATGATATAATGGAGAAGCAAGATTATGTTTTATTCAAATCTCTTAAGGATTTCAGGGTGTATTTTCTTCATTCAAAAATCATTCCTTATGTTCCTTCAAGTTCTTTTAAATAAATTTTGATTCAGCCATATATATATGGTAAAATAAGCAAGTGGATTGCTAATATTTTAGATTTTGATTTAGAGGTGAAGCCCACCAAGCTCGTAAAAGGTCAAGGTTTGGCTTGGTTGCTAGTTGAATCAAATTGTAAGGCATCAAGAGTGAATTTTATGAGCACTAACTCTGTAAATCAGCAATCTGATATGCATAATAGGAAGAATGCATCTGGTACAAGGACATCATCTATTTCTTACACAATTTGCAGCCTCCTACTGGACTTGAGAATACCAAGGTAATAGCTTTGAAGCTTAAAGAAGTTAGGTATTGTGTTGTTGATCAAATTTTATATTGGAAGGATCCTTTTGGGATTCTTTTAAGATGTTTAGATCCTGAGGAGGCAAAACAAATTATGATTGAATTTAATGGGAGTTTATGTGGAGGTCATCACTTTTGGAGAACCACATCATACAAAATACTTAGAGTTGGGTATTACTAACCTAACTTATTCACTGATGTGTGTGCAAAGATCAGAACATGTGACAAATTCCATAAATTCTTAGGTAAACAACAGCTCAAGTCTTTTCCTCTGAAACCAATTTTGGTATCTGGTCCTTTCCAGCAGTGGGGATTAGATTTTGTTGGAGAAATTCATCCATCCTCAAGTGGTCATCACCGTTGGATTCTGAATGCTATAGATTACTTCACTAAATGGATAGAAGCCATTCCCACTAAAAATGCAACACACAAAGTAATAATTGGTTTCTTAGAAGATATTTTGTCAAGATTTGGTTGCCCAAAAAAAAATTCATTAATAAGGCAACAGCCTTCAAAGTTGAGCCCCTGGTGAAGTTTTGTGAAAATTTTGGTGCTCGACTTATTCATTCCACTCCATATTACCCTCGGGGTAATGGCTTAGCAGAGTCCTCCAACAAAATCTTAGTGAATATTATCAAATGTTTTTTGGAAGACAATAAGAAGTCATGGGATTCAAGTTAAAGTTTTCCCTCTGGGCAAACAGAGTAACCACCAAGAGGTCAATTGGTACCACACTATTTTAGTTGGTTTATGGAACATAAGTTGTTTTCCCTGCTTAGTTATCTTTACTTGTGGAAAAAATTATTCAATATCAAGAAGGGGAACTAGATGACATGATCAGAAGGATGCATCAACTTGTGGAAGTGCAAAAAACTAGACAGAAGTTGTTTGACAATGCACAGAGTCGTCAACAAAAAATTAAAGAAATATTTGACAAGAAGGTGAAGAAAGAATATTTTCAACTTGGATACCTGGTACTCAAGTGGGATGCTTAGAGACGGGATAAAGGAAAGCATGGTAAATTTGAATCTATTTGGGTTGGTCCTTTTAAGATTTATGAAGTTTTGCACAATAATAATTTTAATCTTTACAATTTGGAGGATGCTGAAATTTATGGTGGCCCCATCAATGGGCATTTTCTCAAAAAATACTTTTTCTAAAAAGCCATGGGTGGTTTTATTTCATTGTAAATACCGGTATGTTTAGTTAGTTTTTTCTTTTTTTAAATAATGAATCATTTCCCAATGGATAATTTACTGGAACTATAATGTTCTTGGAGCCTCACAGGGAGGTCTCCATCCCCTATGGAGCTAGATGTTAGCACATAGGATGTATAGGGGTAAAAAAATTTAAACTTCTAGGTTTGAGTTATAGGGTCAGGTTATTAAATATTTTTGAGTCATGTCTTATGTCAATAAATCATTTTTTGATTGTCTCTTAAGTCATGAAAGCTAATTAGAGTCCATTTAGGAAGGTCTTGGTGTCACGATAGTGGTTTTCATCATTAGCATAAAGGGAGAGTATTGGTTATATATCATTGTTTTAAAGGTCATCATCATTAAGTGTTATGTCCCAAAAGTGTGTACAAAAGGATTTTCATGTCAGATCAGACTGTTTGGGAGTCATGTCATGTGTCAAATCATGTTGGGTTCATTCTTGCATTCACTTCTTGGTCAGACCCAGGTTCAGATATGATCAGGGTTCCAACAAAACCCTCTAAAACTATCATCCCTTATGGTAAACTAGAAGGAAACAAAGCACATAGAATGCATTGTGTCAGTCTCACCCGAGATAGAATTAATGGGTGACTGCAAAGATCAAGTTCTTTTAGTCTAGGAATGAGTGGGGATCTAGGATTGTATTTTATCTTCTTCAGGCCTTAATCTGATTATTCATTCTATTATTCCTAGGATTCATTCATATTTTAAACCCATGCATGCATTCTAATATATCTAGCTTAACCATTCATTCATCATATAACCATTAATAGAAATTAAACATGCAAGATACATCATAGATAACACATGTTTTACCATGGTTCACCCCCTCCTGGGCTACGTCCACAAAGATTTGGCTTCTTTCCTCTTTTATTTAGTTTTCTCCAAAATATGGTGTTGTGTGCATTACATCTCCAATCAAACATGTATTGTGAGGTTAAGGAACCTTTTTGAGGTGAACTTGATCACACCAGGCTCCTTAGCCTGTGATCTAACCCTCAAAATCTAGCTACATGACTCTTCTACAACTCAACAACTTTTACAACAATGGCTTCACTACAATCATCGAACAACCGAACAGAGCCATCACTAAACTCGAACACCCTCACCTAAACCTCATAGGTTCTTATTTATATTATCTTATAGGATTGTAGTTGCTACAATATTTACCAAAACCCTAACCCTAACATGGTTAGGTTTTTGTGTTTGTGTTCCTTGCATGCTTCTTCTCTTGCATGTTACTTTTCCTCACACGTGTTGCTTTTCCTGCCAGTTGTTCTTCTCCAAAACTTGGCCTTTCCTTCCAAAACTAGGTCTTTTATCAAAATAGGTTTGCTCCCAATAGGCCCCCAACACTGACATGTGGCTTGTGCTGAGCCACTTAGGTAGTGCACGCCCCCTACACTTCCCTGTCCAGATTGTGGAACCTTTATGCTAGTTCCTTTTCTTTCTCTCTCATCTATACAAATTTGTTTCTTAGTGCCTCTATTGTCTGCACTTTTATTTCCTCTTGCATTAATGTTGCGCTCTCTTCTTGTACATGTTCTCTACTTGTCTTCTCTTCCTCCAACTGTGCAATCACATGTGTTTCTTGTTCTTGGAGTGGTTATAATTATACTTGCCTTTCTTGCTTCCGTGTCTACGCTGATTTCACCTCTGTCTTTGGCTTATTCATGTCTTGAGTTCCCTTCAAGCGCTCTTTTATGCTCATTGTCTTCTACCTTTGTTTAAGCTCTTGTATGGTCACATTGAATCTTTCCTCTTCTTGGTCCCACTGTTGGACATTCTCGTCTTCTTCCAACATCGCCCATAACTACGCGGCTTTGTCGAACAGTTCTTCTGCTCCCTTTGCTTGGTTCTCCATCTTAGCTATTTGGACTATAGCTTCTTGTTTTATTTTTTCTCAAACCTTGGGAGTTGTAGGGTTGAGCCTTTCCTTAAGCTCCTCGTTTTCTTTCTTGTATTGGTCAATTGTCTAGGAGATCATGTTGATCTTATCCTATGCAATTTTCTTCAGTTCTTGTGCGTTGTCTGGGATGTGAAAATAAAATATTATTAATCCATGTTCTAGCTTGTTAGTGTGTTCTTTCTCCTCCTCCTTCTCTGTGGTTAGTTGTTCACATGTGATTTGAATCATCTTCATGACTCCTTTTCCCACCTATAATTTTATTGCATCCATGTGGGCTTTGGGCTGCACTTCTTCCATGACACTAGATTGGAGTCCATATAATTCCTTGGTGGGTATTTGTGCCATGAATATTTCCACTTGCTCCACCTCCTCCTGGGGTTTCTGCATAGTCTCCTGATCGAATCTGATCATTTGACATGTTACCAAAAATGTTTCCCTACCCTAGACGATGAACTCCATTATCTCTTCTCCTTCTTTCTGTGTGGGCGGTCGTTGTGTCTTTTCCTATTGTTGTGCAGTGGCATGTGGTGTTTCCTGGCTCTGTATTTGTTGTATATTTTCATGGACCTCTAAGAGATTTTCCATGATTTCTTCTTGTTGCGCTTCTACAATTATGACCACTTCTTCACTCATGTCTTGGACCTTGTCTGCAACTAACTCTACATCATCCTCTGTTAGGGTGGTGTCTGGGTCCTCTGTGTCGTATTTCCACTTCTTGCATGCCTCTTTTTATTGTGTGGGATTCCTTACTATTTGTGAGGAATGTGCCCCACTTGTTGTACCTTGGGTTATTTGTTCTCCAACATGTGAAGTATCATTCTTCCCAGTCTATGGTTGGCTTCTTTTCCTTGTTGTTGTTGGTGTTCTCCTCGATAGTTTTGGTACTGCGCTGCTCCCATTTAGCTGATGTTGTGTTGTAGTCGTTCTAGTATTGTCAGTTGAGCTACCTGTTCTCGATGACGAGCCTAATTCATCCTTG
Organism: Picea mariana; assembly: GCA_032191745.1. Lineage (NCBI taxonomy): Eukaryota > Viridiplantae > Streptophyta > Pinopsida > Pinales > Pinaceae > Picea > Picea mariana. The sequence goes on from JASDQU010588486.1 coordinate 34,344, forward strand.
TCCTTAGGCCTAGAGGATTGCGTTGTGCTTGTCATCATGGTTGGTTTTTCTACTAGTAGTTTCCAATGTGTATGTTAGTATTTGATTATCCAGTCCACTTCCTCTTTTGTGACATAGTACTTCATCTCGAGCCATGCCTTCTTTGGATCCATACGTGATGCCTAGACACCTTTAACTTGGTTATCCCATCTGTCTCCTGCACTACCTCCATCGGTATGCACCACACATTTGTTGTGCATTGTTGTATTTCTTCTAGCAGCATTGCAAAGACAGTGTTATTCTCCCGGTGCGTTTTTTTGTCCTTTTCCTACTAGAGGGACTCTATATGGTTGCATAACACTTCCATGTCATGTCCAAAAATACTAAAAATTTTGGCTCCTACCACCCTGCCAAAGTTATCAGGATGATCAGCCATGAGTAATGCAACTCAGTTCCATTATCCTACGTGTCTACGCAATATGTTAAGAACTAGTTCAGCAGGTATTATGCCTAGTTGAACATGACCCCCTTCATGCACTGTGCAACTGCTGCAATAACACTTGTTGGGGCTTCCTCTTTGCAGAATTTATTCAAAAGTTTACAATCCATCATCTTGCTAGCGAACCTCATCGCGTTGGCATTGATGTCCTTGATGACAATTCCTCTATTTCCTCGAGTAGCCCCAAACTATGCTTTGACATATTCTGCTATTTATTTATTTTACACCTTGTTATATAGGTATTCCTCGGGTTTCGCATCCACTGTGGGGATTCATGTGATCTTGGAACTCAATGCCACATCAATTTGTATCGGATTATTCATCCATAGGATGCATCCATGGACACGGGCGACTAGTTGTTTCACACAGATTCTGACGTTCTTACCACGCCTAAAATGTGGTATGTCTAATAGGTTCATAATTCCTTAGTTATACAGCCTCGTTATCCACTACGCAGGCTACAATATGTGTTTTTCTAGGTGTCCAATTTCCTCTATGTTTATGAGATAACTCTCCTTGGCCAACTCTCAGAATTTGGCTGCATCACGCACATCATGATCGGCATACCTAAGATTAGGTACCTTTCCTAGCATATCATTCATATCAATGACTCTATCTGGGAGATAGGGGAGTGTAATATCCATGGCATCCTGCACCTTTCATTTCTGTCCTGCAGTAGATGTGCATGCCTCTGTTGTGCCTGCATCCTCTTCTTCCCTTTCGAACTCTAGTTGGTCAGTGATGTCTTTGACCAACACCTCCTCATGTTCATGAGACTGGCATGTTCCCATTGTTTCATTGGGCTTCGCAAGTGTCTCAGGGTTAGGGTTTGAAATACCATTTCGGACCTCAGAGCTCTACCCTATTTCTCCTTCCTACATTATGGAGGTCACTTCCTCGACCCGTGTTTGGCTTATTGATTATGTGGTTGAGGTGGTTACGTCTTCCATCTCGACCTTGTTCTCGGGTTGTCGCATTCTTTCCTTGCACCTCTGGCCCTACCGAGTAACCCAGATGTACTGTCCTGGAGTGCCCAACTTTGGTGGAGTCGTTCTCTCTCAAATCCACACACTTGCTTGCTTTTGTGTAAACTGCTAAATAGGGCACAAACTATGTTTTTCGTTCTGTGCTCAAAAATCGCTAAGTGTTGAATAAACACATGATTTACACCTTTTATAGAATCGGTCGTGTCAGTTTGTCACTTTTTGTGTGCATTAGCGCCAACTGTAATTTTTACTACGCATTGTCTTCTGATGTTTGTCATAGTAATTCATGCGCATGACTTTTTTCATTATTTCTTGTGATGTAGTCAAATTCTATGTCTTTCTGTTTTTTTCTTTCATTTTCTATTTTTGTATTTATTTTTCCCTCTTTTTCTCCTTTTCATTTATTTTTCTCATTTTTCTATCTGAATCTCTTCTATAGTACACTATATACATGCCTTTCTTACTACACAATGACTTTTAAGATTTAGGAGGTTGAATTTCCCTGTACATATTCAATCAACTACCGTTGATCATTCCTTTGAGTTTTGTTCCTCCCAAGTCCTTTAGTTGTACAAATCCCCCATATGTGACTATATTTACTTCATATGTCCCTAGCCAATGCATTCTAAACTTACCAGGATGTTGAAAAAATTTACTGTCATAAAGTAGGACTAGGTCTCCCTCCTTAAAATTCTTCTTCTCAATATGTATGTCATGCCAGGATTTGTCTCTTGCTTTCTTCCCTTCCTAGTGAAATCCTGCTAGAATCCTATCCTCTTTCATCTCCATTAGTTGATTTAACCTTTCCTTTACTGTGCCTTGTTCTGTCGTGTTGGTAATTGTTGCTACACGCACACTGGGTACCATAAATTCTAATGGAACCACTGCTTCCTGCCCATACACCAATGTGAATGGTGTATGTCATGTCATATTCTTACATGTGGTCCTATATGCCCATAGTACTGCTAGTATTTTCAAGTCCCAATCATCCATGTTGACGTTCCAGATCTTTGTCAGAGCATTTTCCAAGATTTTATTGAAGGTTTCTACTGTTCCATTCGCCTAGGGATGGTATGGTGTACTCTTCTGGTGATAGACTTCAAACTCCTCAGTCACGGCCCTAATAGTATTATTGATAAAGTGATTAGCTTGTTCACTCATCAAAATCCTTGGACAACCAAATTTGGTGATCATTTTCGCAAACAAGAAGTGTGTTGTTGTCTCTATGCTGCAGTCTGTGACTATTGTTGCTTATGCCCATATTGTTAAGTATTCATCGTTGTAATGATATATCTAGCTCCTAGAATTCTTGTTGGTGGATGGATTGGTCCAACAAAGTCTATTGCCCATTTTTCAAATACATGTAAAGTTACTTTTGGTCTCATGGGCATCTCATCCCTTCTATTAGGTTTTCCAACCCTCTGACAGACATCACATTTTTTTAAATATTCCTTGGCATCTCTATGCACTATTGGCCACCATAATCATGCACGTAATACCTTCTGTGCAGTATCTTTTCCTACATATTGTCCTCCATCTATAAATTCATGAGCTTCTACCAAAATTCTAGGCCTTTCATGCTCTAATACACACCTTCTCAAAATTCTATCTTCACCCATATTGTATAGATGTCCTGCAATAAGTTGATAGCCTACATCTATTACTACCATATTTTTCTTCTGCACAATGCTAAACTCTTGTGGCGAAATCCCTATACTTAAGTATTCAATAATAATAGCAAAGTATTCATCAGCGATATGTACTAAAAACAACTACACATTAGGGAAGTTGTCTTCCAAGTTAGTATATTCTTCTCCATTAGTTACCCTTGACAAGTGATCAAGTCCTGCATTCATCTTCCATGTCTTGAATATTACTTCAAAATAAAATTCTTGGAATAACAATAGCCATCTGTAGATGCTCAAACCCAACACTAGCTTGTTGACTAAATATTTGAGGGCAGAATGATCTGTGAACATCTTAAAGTGTTTGCCCAGTAAATAGTGCATGAACTTCTGAAGTGCATATACCATGGCTAGGCCTTCTCCTTCTGTGGTGTTGTAATTTTTCTTTGATTCTAACAATTTTATGTTTACAAATGATATGGGGTGGTCTAAGTCCCTTTCTCTTGGATATGCCATAATTTCTCCAAGTGCTATGGTTGATGCATCTACATGCACATGAAATGTATTTTCCAATTATGGGAATACTAGGATAGGTGCTATGACCATTTTTTATTTTAAAGTTTCCAACCCTTGTTGACAGACCTCATTCCACTGAAATATGATATCCTTCTTTAATAGTTTATCCATTGGTGTAGTAATCTATGCATACCCCTTTATAAACTTCTTGTAATAGCATGTATGTCCTAGTTTTCATTTTAACTATTGCACTGACTTTGGTGGTGGTAAATTGAAAATGACTGCAATCTTAGCAGGATCCAATAGTAAAAAAAATTTACAGACTATATGTCCCAACAATATTCCAAAAGGTGTCCCAAAAATGCATTTCTTAATATTCAATGATATATGGCATTGAATGCATCTTTCCAACATTAACCTCAATACTTCTACAAGATCTTTGAATGGACTATATACAGTCCAGTTATCCAGATATACTTCTAGAAACTAATGTATGAATTCCTTAAAAGCATCTATGAATACTCTTGAAAAAATGGTTGGTGCATTCTTCAGCCCAAATGGCATGACTTTGTATTGGTAGGATCCCCATTCTGTAGCCAAAGTAGTCTTATACATGTTCTTTGGAGATATATTGATCTAGTGGTAACCTGAGAATCCATCTGTAAATGAATATGCTTCTTGGCCTCCCACATTCTCTAAGACTTAATCTGTAAAAGGGGTAGGGAAAGGATCATGTAAGAAATCATCATTAAGTTTCCTCATATCTACACAGATATTTATACCTCCATGTTTCTTTTCTTGGACTAGCACAGGTCTTGTCCATTCAGACTCTTCTACTAGTTCTATGATACCAGCTTCCAACATTCTGTCAATTTCTACCTTCACTTTCTTCTTGTATACTGGATTAAGTCTATAAGGTCTCTACCTGACAGGTCTTGCCTAAGGTTTGAGAGGTATCTTCATCTCTCCTAGATCTCATTTTATTCCTTTCATCTCTGTAAAGGTCATTGGGAACATGCCATTGTATTCGTGTAATAACTTTGTTATGATTTCTACTGTTTGTTCACCCCAATAGTCTCCCATACTTGCCATTTTATGATTTTTTGTTGTCCCAATGTTGACTTTCTTAACTTTGATTGGTGCAGCAAATACTTCTAACTCTAGAGATGGACCTTCCACCTCTCTTTCTCCTTAAATTTGTGTAATTTGAATGTTTTGCGGATCATCCTCATCTAGTGCTTCCTCTTCAACATGATAGCATGAAAGTAGTTCTTTGACTGTCTGTCTATTATGTTGTTGATACTTTGTCATGAGTTCAACCTATGGTTCATCAATAAATATCATACCTCCTATCTGCTTCAGTGTTGAATCAATGTGGGGGTTCTCATGTTTAAATGAGAAGGTTAATACAAATTTCTATTGTAGTGTTACCCATTCTAGTACCTCTACGTATCTCCTGGTCTACATACCAGTTATATGGGATTCCTTCCACTATATGGATGAAGTGATGAGTCCATTCTTCTGGTGGTGTCATCATCCATTGTGCTATGCACTTCTCCAATTATTTTTTTGGTGTTTCTTGTCCATCATACCTCTGCATTTTATTTCTCCCTTGTTCTACGCCGAATCTAATGTGCAGTAGTCATTTACATTGATACCAGTTCTGAATGGTTTCTTTATGTGCACCCCACCATATTGCAGGTGTATCCTTGAGTGAAATATATAGGGCTAAGAGCCTCTAATTTTCTACCACTTCCTCTTCATATTTTTTTAGAAATATCTCTAGGTCATTTACCCCATGAAAGTTGGGAGGTTCTCTTATCTCTGTACCAACCCATCTTACTGCGCAGTCTATTCTTGTGCACCTTCTTGTGGAAACTTCATGTAATCTTTGCTTCCAATTCTCCAAACCTGTATTTGAGTCAAAATAACATGATGTGATGCTTCTCTAGTTGAGTACCCCATCTACATTTGGGTTAACATAATCTTCTTCTCGTGCGGTAGTTATATACAACTAGTTTATTTCTTCCAGATCTAGGAAAGTGGGTTCTACAAACCTTTCTCTTTCTGAAGGGTCTAATGGTGCAATGACTCTATATTCGCCTAATTCAAATGTTATTTTCCTTTTCTTCAAATTGATTATGGCCTAGTTATCAAATGCCCAATCCAGTCCAAGAAATTTTGGATATGGTTTTGTGCCATCTACTCTCTCTATTAATTCAAAGTTTTCCATAGTACGCACTCCATCTAAATCTATTGTCACACCTTTAATTCTTCCAATTGGTAAAACTCTATGTTGGTTTTCTAATTTCAACTAGACAGATGAATAGCCTAGGGTGGGTTCTCCCATGCACTGCCATGTCTTCTTAGGTAAAAAATTTACTTTAGATCCTAAGTCCAGTATAATATCACCCATATTAAAGTCTCCAATGTTGGCATTCAGTCTCAATTCTCTTCTTTCCCTTCTTGTATGGATATGATTAACTATATTCTACTCTAATTTCCTTTTTACCACTATGTTACATTTTTCTAGAAAATTTTGTAAGATCTTAACAGATGATGGATTCTTTAATAACTTAACATAGGATTCCAAAAAAAAAAATTATGTTACTTACTTTCTCTACAGGTTGTGCTTCACTGGTATGTTCCATTGAGGAGGGAATTTTGTACATTGGTACATTCTGAGTATGTTGCGCAGCTGATGTAGACACAACATTTTGCTTGAGAAACTCTTGTCTTGCCTCCTTGAATTTTTTTGTTTCTTTCCGCGCATCAAACTGATTATGTGGTTTAGTATTCTTCTTCACCCATTGGTGTTGTGTTGGATCTTGTATTACTACGTTAGTTCCTATCTTAGCTCCTCCTTGAGTGACTATATTGATGTTTCTTTCATCATCCCTGGCTTCTATAGAGATCCACTGTACATTATGTTTATGTTGGTTCCCCTTGTGTTGGATCTTTCCCAATAATGTTGAACAGTCCTCTGTATCATGATTTGTTACGCGACAATAGATACATGTCGCATGTGGAAGTGGACATTCCCCTGCATAATTTCCTAGATGTTGGTAGTTGTGGCACACTATTGGACCTCTTCCTCGTCCAAATCCTCCTCTACCTCATCCTCCATATTTGTATCAAGTTTGATCTCCTTGCGGTGCATTGTACTGAGGTATCAGATTGTACTATGCGGGGTTATATTGTGGTTGCACATTATTATACCGTTGTTGCACATTTTTATATGGTGGTGGTACCTGGTTAAACTAAGGTGCAACTTTCTCTATCATCATTTCTTCTTTCACTCTATAAGTATCTAAAATTATTTCTCTCATCAACTCTATTGTCCTACAATCCTTATCATCATGACCTACTGACTTGCAAAAATTGCAGTATGAGCTTTTGGGTATTGTATTATACTTTTTCATCATTGTAAAATGATATGGATCATTCCCATGTGTTTTACAAATATCACACCACGGTACTCCTATTGGAAAAGGGTTTGGTACTCCTATTTCCATGTACTGCGCAAAAGTTAGACATTCATTCTCATCGTGTCCTTTTGTCCTGCATGTGGTACACCAAACAACTTCTCTTTTCTCTTTGCCCTTATTTTGGTTAAGCTGAAATGTTATATTCTTCATATCCTCCTTCATCTCCTCTATTGTTGGATCTATCTTTTGATATTAGTTCTCTTCCAGTTGTAAGGTTGTCTATAGAGCCTCTTCCTGAGTTTGGAACTTTTGTTGCCTCAATGGGTATTTCAAATGTGGTAACAGTGAGTTCACAAATAATTTCCTATGGTGCATGTTAGTCATTATGTACTTCAACTTACATTTGAGACGTTTAAACCTATGATCAATCTCCCAAATAGACTCACCTGGTTTTTTGCCTAATTTCAATCATTTCATTCATGTACTGATCCTCTGATCTAGGCTTCTGAAATTCATGTATCAATAGTTTTTTCACATCTACAATAGTCTTTGTTACTCTTGGTGGACTGTTTACAGCTAAGCTCATGTACCAATCCAGTGTGTGGTATCTTAGCATGATAGATAACTATGCAAGTTTTGTATCCTCATATGTGATCTTCTTTGCTTCCCAGATCCTCTCATAGATGAATAAACTATTTTCAAGGTCTTATGATGCCTCACCTCGAAATTTTGGTAACCTAATCATAGGATCATGTCCTTCCATTTTAAACTATGTTGAACTACTACCTATGCATTGTGTAGATATTTGATTGTTACTTCCTAAACTGGCTCCTCCAGTTGTTGATCCTTTTTTAGGTGTGTTTCATGTTGTCTTTATTCCACTAAAATTTGGTTGTCTAAATGGTGATGTTATTTCTGGTGTACTATTCTCACATGGGGTTATATGTTCCATACTGACGTTGATTTGGATTGGAGTTCTACCTTATGTTCCTTCCCTTGAACCTCTTGTCTTCCTTTGATATGATGCGTGTTGGATTTCCTCAATCTGCTCTACAGCCTAGAGATCCTCTACCTCTTCTTCACCACTTGCCAATCCCTCTCTATCAGTTATGGTTCTCTTCTTATTATTCATCTTATATTGGTAGGGTACTCCACTGCACATCTTTCCAATTGTTGCCATTATCTTATTTAGTTGTTATTCCTCCATCTTGATCGGGTCCATGGCCTCCTTCTTCTTTCCCTTATCCAATTATTCCTCCATTTCTCCACCTCTTTTCAGTGCTTTCCCCCTTCCCCCATGCACGCAGGGAAGTTTAGTTGTTTGTTTCCATGGTCATCACACCGTTTTTATACAATAAAATATTAATTGAAGTATAAAGTGATTTGATATACCCACCTCTAGATGCTTTTAGAAAATACTTCTCTACTACATTGTAATACTTCGTGGTATCGACTACAAATTCGATGATAAACCCTGCAACAATATTGTCTAACCAAAAATCTTATGTGTGAGTAAATTTGTTGTTAACTTGTTGTAATTGCACGATCTCCACAAGATTCAACTCCAGCTATCTGATTCAATTTGTTGGGTGGTTTTATTTTAACCTCAATAGCCACCCCTGCAACACATGCAAAAAATCACAAAAAAATACTTCATGCAAGTTGCTAAACATGTATTTGTCCAAATATTTGCACGGTGTTAACTTATGGTTTCTATTATCCTTCTGCGCAAACTCGAGTTCCTTTGTTTTAAACCATCTTTCAATCTCCACCTTCGTTGGATTCCATGGCCTGAAAATTATTTTTTATACCTTCATTCTCCACATGCTTCTTCTATGGATATTGTCCACTCAATCCCATGCAGTTCTAGACGGAAATGGAACCATTTGTTGGGTTGATTCTCTCATTCACTTCTTGGTCTGACCCAGTTTCATATCTAATCAGGGTTCCAACAAAACCCTCTAAACTATCAGCTCTCGTGTTAAACCAAAAGAAAACACAACACAGAATGCATTGCGTAGTCTCACTCGGGATAGCTTTAATGGGTGACTGAAAAGATCAAGTGCTTTCACTCTAGGAATGAGTGGGGATCAAGGATTGTATTTTATCTTCTTCATGCATTAATCTGATTATTCACTCTATTATTCCTAGGATTCATTAATATTTTAAACCCATGCATGTATTCTAATATATCTAGATTAACCATCCATTCATCAGATAACCATTAACAGAAAGTAAACATGCAAGAGACATCATAGATAACACATGATTTACCATGGTTCACCCCCTCCTAGGCTACATCCACAATTATTTGGCTTCTCTGCTCTTTTATTTAGTTTTCTACAAAATATGGCACTCTGTGCATTACACCTCCAATCATACATGTAATGTGAGGTTAAGGAACCTATGTGAGGAGAACTTTATCACACCAAGCTCCTCAGCCTGTGATATAACCCTCAAAATCTAGCTACTTGACTCTTATACATCTCAACAACTTTTACAACAATGGTTTCACTACAATCATCAAACAACCGAACAGAGCCAACACTAAACTCGAAAAAAATTCAGAACCCTCACCTAGACCTCGTAGGTTCTTATTTATACTATCTTATAGTCTTACAGTCATTACAATATTTACCAAAACCCTAACCCTAACATGGTTAGGTTTTCATTCATGTCCGCCTTGCATGCTTCTCCTCTTGCATGTTACTTTTCCTCGCACATGTTTCTTTTCCTGCTAGTTGTTCTTCTCCAAAACTCAACCTTTCCTTCCAAAATTGGGTCTTTTCTCAATATAGGCCTACACCCAACAAATCATATGCTGAAAACTCTTCTAAAGGTTTGCAGCAAATCAAGAAAGTACATATTGCACTAAATCACATATCATTATGTTTTGGAAATGTGACAGTTGGTTTTGTTGTTTTCGGCACCATCACATCATCAAGCAACTCTAAAGGATATTTTTCAAAAGGAGAGTTTATCATTTTCCATATTATTTCCTTTTGCAAACAATGCGTTATAGACTATTCCATCTCAGTGTGAATTGAATTGCACTGCAGATTATTTGTTGTTGCAGACTCCTGGCACTTTGAACTGTTTGTAGTGGATTGATGGTGGATTAACAACATTAAAGACTGAATTGGTTTAAGTTTTCTGAAAACAAGGAGAGAGCCCTATATATAGGTACTCTGAATGATGCCTAACTTCTATTTCCTGAAGATTGATCACCATCAAACCCTAATTGTTGCAAATTTTCTACTTGCTCCAAACTGCTTCATATCATTTACGCTGCAAACTTCTTTTACTTGGTCAGCTTCCATAGTCCTTGTATCTTAAATATTTTATGCATACCCAAGATTCTTGTTTTCATATCAAAATATCATTTGCATCCATTTCTTAAAGTCATGACCCTATCTGCTGCAATTTCCCATTAATGTTATGAACTCTATTCATTGTATGCATTGCGGATTGAATGCACTATGAACCCTCTATTCCTTATTTGATAAAACCCTTGTTGATTGTTTTTTTACCCAAGTCTGAAAGTATCATCTCATTCAAAATAGTTTCCTTTCCATACCTGTAAATTTTCAAAGCTTTATGATGAAATCCCTATACTAAAATTTGTTGCTGCAAATTCTCAATTCGTTGCAAACCCTTTGTTTTACACAGTCGCTCGGAAATTTGTCTTTCGAATGTTTCTTTCGGTTTTGGGTTGTTATATTTACCTCCATTTCTTATCTTCGGTCTCTTTTAGTTTATGTACTATTTATTTAATCACAAATCATTTTTCCAGCAAACCCTTATTCTTACAATTATGCAGTAAACCCTAATTTCATCAAGTTTTCATTACAATATCTGGTAGAAATTGTTATCAAAATAAAGAGGGTTTAGAATAATTTTTCATGGACAATCAACAAGGTAAGAAAATTCATAAAGGAGGATAAATTTCCAGGGCTAAGCCCCACCATTATCATTGAAACATCCTGTAACACACCCACTACCGTAAATCAAAATTTTGGTTGATTTCTCAATAACGAGAATCCCCAGAGCGTGTAGCAGCAAAATGCCAATCCCCGAGTCGCAGGTCTTTTATTTGCCTACCCGGCTCTCTGTACATAACCGCGGTCTTATGTCCCTTTCCGTTGGGATTTCTATCCCCAACAATCCCGACGCGCTTAAATGCTCGTTAGCCTTCTAGGCTAAGTTCTTGGTTCGCATGAGCTCCTCTATATGACCACGGTCATAACTCCCATCGAGGCTACGGGGTTTCTAATGTCAAAATTCATTCACCCCCAAGACTCGTGATCCTTTGAATGTGTCCCTAGCGCATTATTCCTCTAGGATAAGCCTGTGGTCCACATGACCACTACCCTGAAACCGTAGTCAAACCTCTAATTGGGTTTCGGGGTTTTCGATGTCAATGTGCATACGCCCACGGGATTCACGATTCTCCGATTCCCGACGCGCCTTTGCTTTAGCTAGCCCTCCTAGCTCATCCCTGGTCCATGTGACCGTTTCCCTGTGTCCACAACCTTACCCCATTGGGGTTTCGCGTTTCACGATTCCATAAGGGGTAAACACCACGTCCACGGAATTCCCGATATTCCGATGAACCAAATGCCAAGGGATGGCTTCCCTTGTCGGGACTTTCCCAATCATTCTGATCTCCTCCACACGTCCCTCCAAATGGACGGCCTAGATCCTTGTTGGGATTCCAGGATTTTTGGTGTCCTGGTTCCTTTGACCTCAGGAATGCCGATTTCCCGATTTTTCGACTCTCGTCAGATCTTTGACACCTATCCCTCTGAACGAACAGCTCGGATTATGTCAGGGTTTCCACCTAGGACTTCCCCGTCCTCCTGTCCCTAGAAATGTCGAGTTCCTGATGCACCAAATGCCAATGGTGCTTGATCTCTGCCACGTGTCCTCTGCCAATCGGACGGTCCAGATCCTTGTCGGGATTTCGAGACTTTTGATGTCCCGTATCCTTCGACCCTAGAAATTTCAATTCCCCAATTTCCCGACTCTCACTGGATCCCTGACACTTGTCCTCCACTAGCTTCAACTGGGGCCCACACAACTCCCCTGTCGGGATTTCGCATATCACGATTCCCAACTGCAAGGGTTTCTTTCCTTCGAAATCCTCGATGCTCCGAATTTCGACTCCTCGGAATCCCCTAACACATGTCTCACTGATGGACGGCTCTGATATTACAAGGATATCGTGGATCGCAATTCCAAGGGGCAAGATTTCTTCACTTTCAGAGTTCCCGATAACTTCAATATCCCGATGACTTTTTAGGGACGCTCCTTTGTTCACTAGGACTTAACCCCGGTGTAACTCCTGCCATATCTAACGGTTAGCGGGAGTTTAGCTGTTGATCCAACGGTTCTAATGCCACTTTATGCACTCTTCCACAACTTTGTGGACGAGGAAGTCAACGGTCTGGATGTTCTCATGGAACATGGGGATCTACGGCCCTAGACTCTTCACTACCCATGAAGACACAGGAAAATCAGGTGGTAAGGCATTTAACGCCCTACCTTCTCCTGCTAATCTAACGGTCGTGGGGCAACTATGGATTTCCCGATGAATTCTCATCCGTCGATTCAATATTCCTCCCTTAAGCTGCCATCTCGGGTTTTTAAGAGGATCATTCCTCCTCGTACAAGGTTATTAAGACTTGCATCTTCAAGTACCTATTCCAGGTTTTGGGTAAACTTTTCCAAGGAGGAAATCTCTACAAGAGATCTATTCTGGGGCTTTCCGAGAGATGGGTGAAGGGAAACAACTTCCCGAGAACGGGCTGGAAGCCTAACTTAATTCAACCTATAATTAGATTCATTTATCAACTTAAATCATGCATGGCTTCCTCTGTTATAAGCATATGTCTATAAATTCTTATCAAAACACTGCATAGACATTCTTACACTGAAATCGTTCACAATTTCACAAGTCTATGAGAATATACATATATGTAACATTCTATGAATTTCAAGAGGCAATATGTAAACAAAACACTTATTAGAAGTGACTCCAGAAATGGGTGCAACTGCTGAGAGGGGTGCTCGTTTCCACCCAACCGTAGGTGTAGCGACTCCCAACGGATTTACCACTAGCCACCCCCGAGATGAGACCATGATGTTGTCGATACTGCGTCTCTCTGTCTACCACTGACCAGGATTGAAGGTTGCAATCCTTCCTCTCTGCTATCACTCACTCTGTGTAAAAACTGCCAGAGTTTCCCTCGCATCTACCCTTTCAATCGTCTCTTCCATACGCCTTATCCTCTCGCGAGGTTGCGTGTGGCACGATTACCCTCACGTCGATCAGGCTTGATGGCTCTATGGATGGGCGGTTCACCATCCCATCCCTCATCAAGCCATCCACCTACCAGCCTGCGAGGCATTGAATTTTAGGGCCAGCGAGCAGCTTTTGGTTCTCCGGGCCAGTGGAGTCCAAATACGGTATTAAATTCTCGGTGGAAGTTAACGCCACCTTTTCAGGTGTCCTCCACTGCCATCATGGTCTCTTTTTCTGCACCTCCCCTCATCAGCAGTCCTACAATAAATTCAGAATGTTATTCACATTCATTGACCTCTTCCTCAAGGTCCATTTACATCACATATTCAAATTTATGAGTTTTTCCATAGTTCTTGGCCAGTCCAACTATATTTACAAGTTGGGGGAAACAGGGTGTTACAATTCCCTCCCCCTTAATAGGAACATCGTCCTCGATGTTCTTATCTACTAACATGAATTGCATGTACAGAAGTAAACAAAATCGGATATGCCAGTTTCATGGCATCTTCCATCTCCCATGTAGCCTCATTTGGGCCAAAATGTTTCCACTGCACCTTGACCTGTGCAATGGTTCTGTTCCGGAGTTGGGTTTCCTTTCTGTCCAATATGAATTGGGGTTCTGGTAGAAAGTCTCCCTCCGGTTCCACCTGGATCACAGACCAGTCAATTATATGATTAGCATCATGTACATATTTCTTCAATAATGAAACATGGAAAACATTATGTGCTTTTACTGTGGGAGGAAGTGCTAGCCGATAGGCTACAGGT
>JASDQU010588487.1:5514-20557 GCA_032191745.1 Picea mariana
AGACCCACGAAGCTCCGTGGCAAATGCTAACGACGGAATCCCTTAACAGATCCTCTATATGTGTTCTCCACAACGCTCGGTCCAGCTTTGGAGGGGTTATCTCCGCTGCCTTTCCTTACGCGACCTCGTGTTTATCCCCTGTGTTAGAGGGGGGTCCTGAATAACTTTCCGTAACTGGACTTCTACACTCCCTAAATGACAGACTCCAATGTTTGGTTTGGGTGGCCTTGGATAATTTACTCTCCAACCTATTCCAAGGCCCTATTCTTAAGCTAGTGAGTGCACCCTACAAACATAAAAGTCTACTTGATTTTATTAAGCGTTGCTTTTAATGGGATTTTTAAATCTCAAGGTGCGAAATGAAACCGATGATGTGTAAAAAGACTCAAAGAAAAATGCACAGAAATGCTTGGAAACAAACTATTCTAAAATGCAAAGCCAACAACTTTTCAATGAAAGACTTCTTTTCTTTTTCAGCTTTACTAAGATTTTCTACAGTAAATGCGAAGGATTTTCACTCAGATCTGTGAGCTACTTATACTAGACATGCACTGCAAAAACTTATGCAACAAGACTTCTTTCCAAGCTACCGATGCAACAACATAATCCTCAATCCAAGAAAAAAATGAAACAAGAAATTGTTTTTTATTTCGTTGTAAAATCACACAACAAGGAAAAATAATGACAAGATCAAAACCAAGAGAAATAAAAAGAAAAATCTGGCTTAAAGTGCAGATCACAGACAGAATCAGAGCATGAAAATGCAACAAAGCAATCTCAACAACACCAATTCCAACACTTGCCTAAAAACCATGAAATAAATATTTTTTCTCTTTTGTCTTTTCTATCAAAAAATCAAATAACAAGCACAAGCTAAGGGAGAAATGCCCTAACCTACTGACTGTGGAGCCCCAGACTCTAAACTTCTGAGAGGAGCTCTTCTCACCACAGGAGGGGATGACTGCCCCGCCCAAGCTGAAAATCTACCTAACAGACCCGCGACTGTCACCAAGACAGCACGCGTGTAACCGCGTGCTGTTCCACTACAGCGCGTGGGTACCTGCGGGCTAAACCTAAGTAGGCCGCGGGTATGTCTAAAAACTAAGATAAAATCACACACAGACAGTCTAGTCCTGAAAAAGGCTTCTGGTACTGATAACCAGAGTCTCTGACAGGCTAAGATGCTATCACTCTAACAGAAAAAGAAAATTTGCAAAAAAGAAAAGCCAATGTAAAGAAACACACAACAAGACAGACTGAAACACAAGACAATAAACCAATTCAGACCCAGACAGGATCCAGAAATCCCCCTAAGAAGATGAACTTCTGACATGGGAAGAGGGGACTGCCTTTTAAACTTCCTGGACTCTACACGCTACTGAAGCTACTACAGCACGCGTTCACACGCGCGCTGTAAAAGGCTAGGGCGTGGGTCACCCGCGGGCAGGGCTTCTGCAGGTCGCGTGTACCTCTGTGTGTCTCGAAAATAAATGTCGAGTGTCAGTCAAGGAAAACTGGTATTGATAACCAGGTTCCCTGCTAGCTTTCGACTTAACAGAAAACAAAAACAACAAAGAAACAGAAACTTAATTCTTTAAACTACCCAAAAAATATTTAACCAAATCCGGAAACCCTAAGAGTAAGAATATCCCCAGTGGAGTCACCAATTCTATTGTGGGGTATTCTACCCTACGGACTAGCAAGCTAGGGCTCTAAACTTGCATGCATATCATGACCCTTCCTAAGCTACTTTTAACCTTCTACCCGAATCTGAAACCCCTTTTTTCACATGCACATAAAGGAAGAATGAACCAACCTTTTTCCGACGGTTGAAGTAGATCCTCCGTTGAGCTTTTATCTCCTTGCTGCTGCTGCTCCTTCCAAAAAGCTTCCCTGCAATCAAGACAAAACTACGCATGCATGCTACTGATCTATTATAGGGTTAGAGATAAAACACAAATCAAATAACATATATAAGACTCATGTATTCGGGACGGGAAAAGCATCTTTTTCATTAACCTCAATATGAACCAACTTACAATGATTTCTGAGGCCGGTCACCGTTCCACGATCCTGATCCTGGGCTCTTCCTCTTCTTTGTCCTCCAACTGTTGTGCTTGAACTTCTCCTAAAGCTTGAGGAAAGGCTAAAGGGTTGGGACAATAATGGACTTGGCAATTTTGGCAGAGTTCCTTTGCTATGATTTTTCCTCCTCGAATAGTACCCCTACCCCTCCTTTTATAGGCTAGAAGGAGCTAGGGTTTTAGGCGAACTCTCGGCCATGCATGGCTGGGAGTTCCAGTTAACTGACAAAAAGCTCTTCGTCCCGGCGGAAACTTTCCTGATTTTTTGCTTTGTTAGGTAAACGCGGGCTATAGTGGGTTAGCCCGCGGTCACCCGCATGCAGTAGAAGGTCAGCAAGCGGTCAACCGCACCCAGTGAGAGGTTAGGGTGCGGGTTCCTTGATTTAAGTGGTTTTTTGAGGATTTGTTCAGCATGGCCTTGGCTAGGAAGAGGCATGAGTTGGCCTGATGCCAGGTAAACCTGTGTGGTGCATTTTAGGGTTATAACAATATGTTCCCCACTTTGTCCTAAAGGTGGTATTTAACTGGTCTAGTTCTACTACGAGAACTTGATAGTAACCAGAAAACCCATCTAAAAGAGAAAACATTTTAGAACCATAGATGAGTTGTAGTATTTGTTTCATAGGGGGACTAGATAGTTTTCTTTATCATAGGCTCGATTCAAATTTCATAATTCTATGCAAATTTTTATCTCCCCCAAATTATTCCTAACATGCACCTGTTGACGGGCGAAAATGAACGCTCGCCAACTGGAAGAGTGGATCCGGTCCGGGGTTGTCTAAATAACCCAAGCAGTTTGGAATGATCCACCCGAACAGGTTTAGCGGCTCCATTAGCCGATCTAAGTCCTAAGAAAACAAAAGAAAACTACACTAAGGAACTAATCTAAATGAAAACAATAACTGAAGCAAACTAATAAACAAATCTGACATAAATATATACAGTCTATTATCTATACTATGTAGCAATAATTCTATAAAATTAAATGTTCAATTATTAATAGAATTAGATCCAATTACAAATATACAATATTTACAGATTACAGATTTAAATGAAAACCTACAAAAATCATTTGTAAACTGTCCTAAGACAGCGAAACTATCGTTTTTTGATTTTTTATAATTTATGAGAAAGAAATTAAATAAAAACTATCTGAACTAAGAAACTAAAATAATAACTCTAACTATAAATATGAACTATATATATATATATATATCTATATATATATATATATATATATATATATATATAAACTACTTAACTAAAACTAATAAATTAACTATTAAATAACAAATAACATACTGACCTGAAGTAACGCTTCAGGTTTGTCCTATATGCAATAGTTGATTTAGTTGTCCAGTGGGAGGAAACCCGCACCAAGTTTTCCACAAGCTTCTCGTAAACAGGAAGCAGCTGTGCTCTTCAAATATAAATGACAGGACAAACAAGACATAAAAAATTACAGCAATCTTATAATTTAAAAATCATCACATTAGATAAACCTGTGTGCAAAGATTTGTATAAAAATGATTCATTTAACGAAGAAGATAAATCTTTAGCTCATTAAACTGAAACAAAGTAAATGCTGCAGTTTTTTATTTTAAATAAGAGAGATCAGATATGGATAACACATAAACCAAATCACATCAACATGCAATGAATCATGATAGCTAAAGTAGTCGATAATTAATTGCAAACTGATATGAAGAAAACTTGAAATAAAAGTTGGATATATTGAAAGCTAAAGCTGTTACAAGACATCAACTTTCATCCCAGTCTGTATTATCCTAAATCCATAGTCTGGTTCTCCCAACAGTGATGATGATGGGTTCCTTACAAAAAATAAATGAGTTTATAAAGACCACAAGGTAAACATCCCCGTGGGAATTATCAAAATAGTTTTACAAAAAATATGGGAATAATCTCCCAAGTCCCTATTTTTGCCTATGACTAACAACTGAAAACTATATCTAAACTGCTACAGCATGTCCCATTTGTCAATGAAATTCGTAGGTACCTGTAAGTAGACAAGAATACAAAAGTTTAGATAATGTTTTATTGATAAAATTAACAAAAATTTAAGTTTAAAGACTAGCTACAGAATCTTGCGATTCTGTAGCTGGTCTAATTTGAACACAGAATCAATTTACAATCAATCCAAAACTTAACAGAATTATATTCGACTTATTAAACCAAATCTTTAATTACTAATTCCAAACAGAGCGAATCATTCATGCCACAACAAATCAAAACTTGTATGCAAATTGAAACAAATGAAATCATAATCGCATTAATCAATTGATAACAGGATATGTGGGATTTGTCAAACAACTTTTATTACCAATTCAAAACAGACAGAATCGATTGACGGTTTGGGAACCAACGAAATCATCTCTTGAACCAATTTAAAAATAGACTATAATCGATTTAGCCAAGTCTTCCATACGAATTCAATAGAGACAAAATATGTCACTCCAAACTTAACAAAATCGTTTTTCAAAATGAAAACTAACAGAGTCGTTTTGTGAATCAATAGATTACGTCGTATTTGTCAAACCAATCRTTAATATTGATGCATTGCATACATGAAAGACCATGCTAATTAAAGCATACAGAATCATTTCAAGATCAAACCATAAGAAATAAATTGAACTAACTCAGAGCCGACACAATTCAACAACAATAAAATCGTATCAATCCAAATCATAGCTGTGTTTGATTTTAGCAAATAAATCTCCTATACAGATCGGATGCAATCATAATCTAAAATGGAAACAAAACAGAATCATTCCTTAAATCTATTCGAACAGAACTAAACGAAAACAAAACCCAAACGACTATATTAATTCAAACGTACAGAATTGTTTCAAAGCAAACCAAACAGAATCACAAACAACCCAAATCGCTTATACTAATCTGAGCACAATAAAATCACATCACCAAATCATAACTATATTTAATTTTAGCAAAACGAATCTACTGTACATGATTCACAACGAAATCATTTTTAGTGATCCGAGTATAACAAAACCATTTTGAATCTATTAAAACGAACAGAGCTAATTGAAAACAACTCCAATCGGTTAAATTAATTCAAGCAAACTCACAAAGCAAAATTGATGTCAAAACACATACCTGGGCAACACGGTCATGATAATTTTGAATTGACAAAGGCCATTGCTGCTTCGACATTCCTGAAGACAATCGAACCAATGGTTTTTTGTTTCTTCTCATTGGCTTGTAGCCTGTCGTTCTCCTTCGCCAGCACTGTCACCCGTTCCTCTAACGATTTGATCTTTGATTGCAACAGGGGAACGTCGGTGTAATAACGCTCTAGCCAAGCATTACATTGGATACATGGTGGTTGATTGGGCTTTGGCATCACAGGCGAGGGTTTGTTCAAGTTACCAAGGGTTTACTTGTGCAGCTTGATTCCCGGGTAGTTAGGATCATTCTTGAGGCACAGAGGTAAGTTAGAGACATAGTCATAGGGTTCCATAGAGCATAGGCCATGAGAATAGGGGTACTCCTCAGTCAAGAATCGTTCAATTTCGGAGTCTGAGTCCTCGCTCAGGACAATAGGTTTCTGGTC
The DNA here is from genome assembly GCA_032191745.1 of Picea mariana. Classification (NCBI taxonomy): domain Eukaryota; kingdom Viridiplantae; phylum Streptophyta; class Pinopsida; order Pinales; family Pinaceae; genus Picea; species Picea mariana. The sequence continues at coordinate 11,191 of JASDQU010588487.1, forward strand.
AATGTTTTAACAATCGCTAAAAGATCGTCACAAACTGTTTAACAATCGCTAAAAGATCGTGCCACCTGGGTTTGAGGGTGGTGATAGGCATACCTCTATCACAAGAAACAATCTTCCTTGACGTGAAAAGGAGAGGCCATGACACCTCGTCTACTTTGTAATTTTTAAACCACCTTTGCCCTGTAGCTGGAAGTCCTGTAGCTGAGCTTACGAATTCCTCATTGAGATCGAGCTGTATGTCTCTGAACTTAGCCCTGCATGCATCAAAGGTGAGGGAGAATTGTTGGACAACCGAAAGGTTGAAACCCTTAAACCTTTGGATAAACACCAGCCAGCCATGATTTTCCAAATCTTTACGGGCATTGTCGAACAGCAGGAGTGTTTGGCTACCATTTGGCTCTATGCGCACCATCGGTGCCATAGACAGAAGCACACGGTGAGCTGGGTGAATGGGAAAGGGTTTGAATAGGATAAACACAGGGTCGATAGCTCACAGGCTTACCTGAAAACAACAGAGTTAACCCGGGATAGGGGGAAGGCATTAATGCCCGAGTGTGTGAGGGTGGTGGAGCTAGATCAGCCCATGCAAAACAGTCATTTCCCACAGTACAACCGATGACGCATATAGCGATTCAAATCATTATTTAACAATCACTAAAATATCGTTCCACCTAGGTTTGAGGGTGGTGATAGGCATACCTCTGTCACAGGAAACAATCTTCCTTGACGTGAAAAGGAGAGGCCACGACACCTCATCTACTTTGGAATTTTTAAACCACCTTTTCCCTGTAGCTGGAAGTCTTGTAGCTGAGCTTACGAATTCCTCATTGAGATCGAGTTGTATGTCTCCGACCTTAGCCCTGCATCCATCGAAGGTGAGGGAGAATTGTTGGGCAACCGAAAGTTTGAAACCCTTAAACCTTTGGATAAACACCAGCCAGCCACCATTTTCCAAATCTTTACGGGCATTGTCGAATAGCAGGAGTGTTTGGCTACCATTTGTCTCTATGCGCACCATCGGTGTCATAGATAGAAGCACACGGTGAGTTGGGTGAACGGGCAAGGGTTTGAACAGGATAAACACAGGGTCGATAGCTCACAGGCTTACCCGAAAACAACAGAGTTAACCCAGGATAGGGGGAAGGCATTAATGCCCGAGTGTGTGAGGGTGGTGGAGCTAGATCAGCCCATGCAAAACAGTCATTTCCCACAGTACAACCGATGGCGCATATATCGATTCAAATCACTATTGCATATGTCAAAAACTATGCCATTCAAACAATTAATGAAACCTATGGTAAGTTGACCAAACATTTGTGCAAGCAATAGTATTAGCATAGTTTTAAAACCAAAACAATTATTCGAAATCAACACCAAGGGTTCGATCATATTAAATATGTGTTTTATGAAATGATTACACCAAGGGTCTAACCACAGCGTCAATGTGTTTTCATGAAACCAATGTGTCAAGGAAATCAATGAAAGACTATAGAACATCAAAACACCAATGTATCAAGAACTCGATCATAAGAATATTATCACAGTCTTATAAAAACGAAGTCATATTAACAATTAAACAATGCCAAATGAGTAAAGATCTTGGAGCCTTGCCAACTGTGCAACTATAATTAAATTGGAAACGCAATGAACACATAGACAAGAGTGACCATAATAATCTAGTGACGATTTTAATGAGACTTCGAAATCAAAGTTTTCACGCTTGCAGTCGTGAAAATGAGAACAAAGGCAGGTGTGCAAATTGCACAAAAATAATAGTGTTGTTTTATTCTGAAGATTGCGATGAAAATCAAGGTTCGCAAAACACTGGTGCAGGCAGCTTATAAGGACAGTATAAAAAGAGAATTGGCTGCCAACAATGGCGAAACACTGGTAGAAGTAGTTATCTCTACCAAAAGAACAAATTCAGATTAGGATAACAAGAATAATTCCAACAGAAATAACAAGAAAATTGTTTAAACATCATCAATGATCAAATATTCCAACAGTGTTTAAAGCATAAAAATTGATAACATTCTTAAGATAAGCGAGCCACAATATTAAAGATAAAATCTCCAATACTGTTGACAGAGCCACTGCCTCCAGCAAGCGTCCATAGCCTCGACAGGGTTTCCATTTAACCCACTCTGATATCTGTATCCTGCCAAGAAGTTCCAGATCAGAATAAAGGACATTTTAAGGTCAAAGGTTTCATATTTGCACATTTTCATATACCCGACATTGCTTCGCTGCCAGCAGGCCTATTCAGTACCCCAATGAAGTTGTCTTGGCATCATGCATGCATTTACCCGCTGCCAACAGACCTGTTCAGCATCCCGGCGGGTTTACAAGCACTTCCCACAGCTCTTTTAATGATTTATTTTGTTTTTTTAAAGATATATAGTTGAGCGGGGTGACGCTGAAAATTATGATATTTTAACATGTTTTTTTACAGACCTCAACAGAATTTTTTAGAACTATCCTTCATTAAGATCCAGAGGTGGTTTGTTTACAGAACCAACTTTCTAAGGCAGGGAGACATCTTCTGAGTCGTTCCCTTAAGGAACAGGTACATCATAAGAAGATAATAGATGATCGTGACAAGCTTTACTCATAGATCGAAATCAGTTAACTTCTTTCGAACAACATTTTTTTTCAACACATATGTAAATTTCAGAAGTATACAATTGATGTTTACACAATTTTTCAACAGTCATTTCAGTGAAAGAATTTTCTACTTTCCTTGTCTGAACAGTTCCAAAATTCAGGTGTGTGTATTTCCAAAAACAAAACTGATAAGCGTAAAGGAAAAATCAAAACCAAAACAGCAAAAAGAAAAGCAAACAAAAGAAAAATATGTACATAGTATACAAAGAGTTGTCATAAAGCGAAATATCTTTTCAAAGCTTGGCCATTCACTGGATAGGTGTCAGGCTGTCCCTCTAGATTCTATAATCGGAAAGAGCTGGGACCCAATTTCTCAGCAATTAAAAATGGTCCAAGCCATAAGTTTTGAAATTCCATGTGCTCTCCCTTTCCCTCATGCGGTTTGTCCCATTTCAAGACGAGGTCACCTACTTTGAAGTTCCTATCAGAGGCAGAGTTGGAATCAAACCAGATTTTGACCACTAGTTGATGTTGATCTAACTTATGTTTAGCTTGGGCTCTTACCTCTTCTAGCTTCATCAAAGTGTTAATTCGGTTTTCCAAAGGGGGACAATCTTCTCCTTGTATTTTCTGCAATAGCTAAAGTGAGGGAAGAAGAATGTGTGGTGGAAAAATTGCTTCTCTGCCATAGACAAGAAATAAGGGAGAGTTACCTACAACAGCTTTTGGTGTTACTCTGTCAGCCCAAATTGCGTTTAACAGTGCATTGTGCCAGTTTTTGTGATTCTCAGATACCGTTCTCTTGATAATTTTAATCAGATTCTTATTTGTTGATTCTGCCAATCCATTGCCTTGGGGGTAGTAGCTGGCAGAATACTTCAATTTAATTCATTTTTCTAAAGCGAACTCGCTCATCTCAAGAGATGAAAAATAAGAAGCATTATCGAATACTAAACAATCAGGGATACCAAAACTAGTGATAATATTCGAATTTAAAAAGGCAATTACCTGACTATTATTCACAGTTCTTAATGCGGCAGCTTCAGACCACCTGGTGAAATAATCTGTGGTTGTTATGATAAACTTATGTTGTTGTGAGGATGGTGGATTGATTGGACCTATGATATCAAGGCCCCACTACTGAAAATGAGAGTCTACTGAAACAGGCTACAAAGGAAAGGCTCGTTTCTGTAACTGCCCTGATGCTTTTTGACAAATAGTACACTTACGACACAAGGCATGGGCGTCTCTAAAAAGTGTGGGCCAGTAATAACCAACTCTCAAAACCTTATGGGCACTGGTGTATCCACCAAAATGTCCACCAGATTCTCCTGCATGTAACTCCAGTAAGACTTTTTCTGCTTCATCTTTCTCAAGACAGCGCATTAATACTCCGTCAAAATTTTGATGAAACAAAATACCATTAACCAAATGAAAGGAGGCAGAATTTAATCTTAACACTCTTTTTTTAGTGGGATCCGGGTGACGGGGGATGAGCCATGTTCAAGACAGAATTTTATATCATCATACCATGGACTGACAGAGTTTTGTGCACAGTAGATTGCATTTTGATCGTGTTGTCCTAGGTTTGACCTATCGTTTTCTTCTTGTTGTCCTGCTGCTGAATCAACAACTAACTTGCATAACCCTTGGCCTCTCAATATCTGAGATGGGGTAATTTCTATGTCGTACTCCTGCAAGGAGGTAACCCAGTTAGCCTTATTTTCACCTAGTTCTTTCTGCACTAATAGGTTCTTGACGGCTGGATAAGGGACAATAACTTTCGTCCTAGAATTCAAAAGATAAGACTGGAAGTGCTTGACTGCTTTGAAAACGACACAGGCTTGTTGATATACCGCTGGGTAATTAAATTCTACGCCTTTGAAAGCAGAGCTCATAAAGGAAATGGGTACTTCATTGTTTTCAGCGTTCTTTTGAGTTACGACGGCAACGTAGGAACGGTCAGAAGAAAAAGTGTAGAGTGTAAAGTCTTGCGAAAAGTTGGGGCTCATGAGAGAAGGAGCGTCTATTATGGCCTTTTTTATTGCATTAAAAGTTTGATTTTCTAAGGGACCCCAATGATATTGTGTGTCTTTCTTAATTAAATTATGTAAAGGTCTGACCATTTCAGAGAAACTGGGGACGAATCTCCTGACAAAGTTTATCTGGCCTAAGAAAGACTGCATAGACTTTTTGGATGTAGGAGGGGGAAGTTTCGAGATGACTTGAGTCCTTTCAGGGTTGATAATCATTCCTTTGCTTGACACAATAAATCCTAAGAGTTTACCCTGTTCTACTGCGAAGATGGATTTTTTAGGATTCAACGAAATGACGTATTTACGACATCGTTGTAGAACGGCTCTTAAATGAGCTAGATGATCGGTTTTGTTTTTTGAAAATACAGTAACATCATCTAAGTAAACTACGAAGGATTGATTGATTAAGCCTCGGAAAGAGATGTCCATTTCTCTCTGGAAAGTGGCACCAGCATTAATCAATCCAAAGGGCATTTTCCTGTAAGCGTAGGTGCCCCATGGAGTGTGGAAGGTAGTTTTAAGTTGGTCTGGAGGAGACATCAGGACTTGGTTGTACCCCAAAAAACCGTCCAATAAGGATAGTCTTTTAGAACCAGATACCTGTTGAAGGATCTGTTCCATGGGTGGGATAGGATAGTTGTCTTTATCAGAAGCTCTATTAAGGTTTCGGAAATCGACGCAAAGTCGGATTTCCCCACTTTTCTTCTGGACAGGGACAAGGTTAGAAACCCATTGAGTGTGCCTAACTAGGAAAATTATCTTAGCATTCAGGAGTTTATAATATTCTTTTTTGACGGTCAGTTCGAGTTTAGGGTGCATTTTTCTTAATTTCTGTTGAAAGGGTAAGGTTTGGGGTTTCATAGGAATGACGTGTTGTATGATGTTAGGGTCGAAATTTTTAAGATCATCATACGTCCACACAAAAACATCTTTAAATTATTTGAACAATTTAATAAATGCATCTTTTTCTTGTTCAGAACACCCAACCCCTAAATTAATGCACTGTGGATTGTCATTAGTTCCTAAGTTTACTTTTTCATATGATAACGAGGAACTATTGGTTTTACAGTTGACCGATTTTTTGAATTTATCTTGAAGATCGTAAAATTTCTCTAATCTAACTACAGACTTAGGGATCGAATTTACCATGTCCGATGAATATTAAGGAGTTCTCGGATCTGGTATTACCGTGAAATCGCGCAAATTGTCGTCGTGAGTGCATTCGCCTATCACCGCGCCTTGAAAAGTTTCTTCCATATGCAGGAAGCTAATAATCTGCTGATCGTCATCGAAGACTCTCCAATTCATGATGTTGTCGAGAACGGATGGCCTGAACAACAGTTTGACTGAGAATGCATCTGGGGACAAGCCTTTTGCAGGAAAGAGTTTAGAAGCTGCGTTAGCTAATAGATCTGCTTCAGAATTATTCAATCTAGGAATAGAATTTATTGAAAGTGGAAAATTTATTCATTAAATTCCATACCTCGGATTGGTAGCTTTTATGATGAGGAGACAGACAGTGGATAGAATCTCTTACCTGTCTAACCACAATTTCGAAATCGCCAAAGACAGCCAAATTTTTAATGTTCATATCTAAAGATTTTCTGAGGCCCTGCAGTAAAGCTTCATATTTTGTTGTGTTATTAGTACATTCAAATTCTAGCCTACATGCAATCGATGTTTTGTTACCTGCCATATCGGTAATAATGCAGCCTACACTGGCTCCTTCCTTGGAATTTGACCCATCAAAATAAAGAGACCAAATTTGATTTTTATCGGGTGCATGAGACCATTGTGTAGAAGTTGTTGACTGCACATATGCTACAATCTCAGACTGTTGTTCTGGATTGGTGATAGTTGAAGTCTTGTCCATGAAATTTCTGAAAAAGGTATCCATCCCTTGTATTTCGAATGAATCAGTAGAAGGTGTAAATTGTTCGTTGGGATCATTCAAATCTGTGACCGTGAACTTAAGGTAGCGTTCACGATTTACCTTGATTTTGTTGGGCTTGCTGTTCTCTGGAAGCCACAAGTGAGACCAATCTGTCACAAAATAGCCGTGTCGCTTCTCTGACCAGTCCCTGCTTAAAAATAGACCATACACTTCTAGAATATCCACAACAATAATATCAATGACTTGATGAACTTTGGGGTTAGACGATAATCTTATAAGCACATTCCTTAACTCACCTACAACTTTAACACTGGTTCGATCAAGTTGGATGATTTTTAAAGTGGATGGTTCAACTTCAGCATTAATCTTCTAACATACAGACCATGGCATCACATTGGATGAGTCCCCTAAGTCTACCATACAATTGTGCATGTTTCTATTAAAGATTTCGAAAGTTAACAAAAATGGAGGTACATTCCTGCGAGTACTAAGGGTGGTAGTTTGTGGCTTTTTGCTCGCAGTTTCTAAAGCTAATTTATCTACATTATCTACATTATTTACAAGAAGGCTTCCTTTATCGTGAGGATCAATATTGTTCTTAGTGGAAGTATTCTGAGGAACTTTGTTCTGAACAACCTTGTTACTGCTTGAATTACCATTTTTTCTATTCTCTACAATGTTTTGTAACATTTTTTGTAACAGAAATGGAAATTTCAATAAATCATAAACAAAAATGTTGGCCCTTAACTTTTTAAGATCTTCAACTAAATCATAATCTAATTTGGGGTTCACATGACTTTGTTTAGTCTCAGCTGGTTTAGATTTCTTTGGAGGCAAAGTCGTAGTGTTTTCGGAAGAAGGTTTGTTTGTCGTCTTACTCCTAGTATTATAGGGATGTACAGTCTCAAAGTTAGCTTGAAAGATGTTATCCGAGAAGTGTCCAAAAATGTTTGGAGAAGACTCTTCTTCTTGAAATGTCTCTTGTTTAACAACCTCCTCAGGAATCTCAGGAGGCATCAAGTTATCCTGGGCTTCTAGAATTGTTTGAAGGGTGAATTGCAGACTTTCTAGATTAAGGCCCTCAGTATTCGGATTAGGTCGGTTGGTGGGAAAAGGCTTCCTGAACGGGGGTTTGTAAGGCCCTTTGCTCAAAGAAGATTCTTCGGCCGTCCTTTTCAAATATATAACTTGATTTGACAGTTTTTGAACGACTTTAGTTAAGTTTTCTAAATCAGAGCTTTCAGGATGTGTTTTATTTTGAGTAGGTCTAGGGAGGACTTCGATCTTCTTTTTGGAAGATGAACTAGTGTCTGTTTCGTTGCTGGTAGTGTCTTTTAGACTGAGTATGTCTTTTTCAATCTGGCTGGCCTCTTAGAAGGCCTCTAACAATGTGGATTTCTTAGATCGTTTAACCCAAATGGCTATACTTTGATGCAGTGCTTTAGTATAGTATGCTATGATAAGATTCTCAGCAAGCATAGAATTCGTAGGAATTCGGTTCTTAAGTGTTAAGAATCTTTGATTGAAGTCTTTAATTTTCTCTTTTGGGTTCATTTTTAAGCTAGAAAGCTCCATAACCAGGACTTCCGATGACTTATCATCTCCAAACTTTTCCAAAAAGCAGGATTCAAAATTTTCCCAAGACATGATGGTATGGGGTTGCTGGGCAAAGTACCATGTAGATGCATTTCCCTCGAAAGTATAGGGGACCAACCTACAGACTACGTCTTCATGCTCAACATTGCAGAATCTAATGGCTAACATAAACTTTTTAATGTGATCTTCTGCGATCTGTTTAGAGTCAGGGTCAAACTTGGGAAGCCACTTCTTCAGATGTTTGGGTAAGGGATGTTGAGCCCCATGTATGGCTACGACATCCTGGTCAAGCCAAGGTCTTGCAGGATTGTTCTGGTTGGCCATTGCTATAGGCGGTTTAGAAGGCTAAGAAGAGGAACTGCCTTCATCAAAGGAGTCTTCTCCAGAAGAAGAAGGAGATGATGGAGGTGGTGAGGGAGGTATTCTAGATCCTCCTGCAATAGGAGTGTGGATTGGATCTATAGGGTTCATAGTGAGGTTAGTGCCTCTGAGTTGTTCTCTGATATCAGAGAAATCTAAAGGTTGGTCCAAAGGTTGATTTGGTTGCCTCAAACGGGCTAAGGCACTATGTGTTCTTATGAGAGATTGGGGGACAATCTTTTGTATGTCACCACCTATGGGATTTGGGGTTGCTAGTTTGACTGTGATCCGTGGATTGTCGTTTGATGTGGTTGTTGTTTGAGAGGGAATGTTGTCATTCAAATGACTTCTTGTCACTATAGGTGAGCGATTAGGTGGTGGAGGAGTCTTGCGACCACCTCGTGCCATTAATAAATTTCAGGCCATCCTTCTAGCGCCATTTGTTGACGGGCGAAAATGAATGCTCACCAAATGGAAGAGTAGATCCAGTCCGGGGTTGTCTAAATAACCCAAGCCGTTTGGAATGATCCACCCTGACAGGTTTAGCGGCTCCGTTAGCCAATCTAAGTCCTAAGAAAACAAAAGAAAACTACACTACGGAACTAATCTAAATGAAAACAATAACTAAAGAAAACTAATAAAAAAATCTGACATAAATATATACAGTCCATTATCTATACTATGTAGCAATAATTCTATAAAATTAAATGTTCAATTATCAACAGAATTAGATCCAATTACAAATATACAATATTTACAGATTACAGATTTAAATGAAAACCTGCAAAAATCATTTGTAAACTGTCCTAAGACAACGAAACTATCGTTTTTTGATTTTTTATAATTTTATGAAAAAGAAATTAAATAAAAACTATCT